>PVJH01018175.1:0-45938 GCA_004026705.1 Nesogale talazaci | reverse complement strand
GGGGTTATATGTAAATCATTCTGATTGCCTTCCTCCCTCTCCCCCCACTTCCCCCCCCCCCCACTTCTGGTACCACTATTTCATTATTGGTCCTCAGGGATTGATCTGTCCTGTCATGGGTGTTTCATGCACCCATGTGGATGCGTTGGTCTAGCCAGATTTGTAAGGTAGAATTGGGATCATGATAGTGGTGGGCGGTGGGGCGGAGAGAAGACGCATTAAAGAACTAGAGAAAAGTTGTATGTTTGATCATTGCTATATTGCAAGTAACCACCTTATAAACCAAGGTAATTTTCTGTTTTGAGGTTGGTAATCTAAATGTAATTTGTATACTCTTTTGTTGTGTAATTTAATATCTCCATAGATTTTAGCGATTAGGGCCTGGAGATACTTGAGGGCCATTATTCCACCGACCACAATAGCGGTATCAGTTAAATAAGGTGTGGAACACACATGTAACAAAATAAAACATAGATCGGACTGAGCCCCGGTGACTTAAGTGGTTGAGTGCAGGACTGCGGCCCGCGGGCTTGGTGGTTCAAATCCAGCAGTGCTTCTCAGGAGCAGCATTGGGTAGCTCCCACGACCACCAGAAGGCAGGGATGCCCAAAAATTAAAAAATAAAAATAAAATAAAATAAAATATAGATCAAAATAAGTGATGAGTCACATTTGGTAAAATGAAAATGCTGAAATATGTCAAAAAATACTAAAGTAATTTTTAAATCATTTTATTGGGGGCCCATAGAACTCTTATCACAATCAATACATACATTTATTGTATGCAGATCACATTTGCACATTGGTTGCCATCATCATTCTTGAAATATCCTCCTTCTATTTAGCCCTTGGATCAGCTCTTCATATTTTCCCTCCCTCCCTACTCCCTGTCCCTCATGAATTCTTAATAATTTACAAATTATCATTATTTTGTCATATTTTCCTCTGATGTGTCCCTTCACCCACTTACCGGTTGTCCATACCCCAGGGAGGAGTTAAATGTAGATCCCTGCAATTTGTTCCCCCTTTTTACTCCACCTTCCCTCCACCTTCCCAGTATCACCACTCTCACCACTGGTCCGGAAGGGATATCTGTCCTGAATTTCCCATGTTTCTGGCTCTTAACCATACCAGTGTATATCCCCAGGTCTAGTTGGATTTGTAAGGTAGAATTGGGATCATGATAGTGGTGGTGGGGGGGGGGGGAGACATTTAAGAACTAGAGGAAAGTTGCATATTTCATCATTGCTACTCTGTACCCTGACTGGCTCATCTCTTCCCTTTGACCCTTCTGTAAGGGGATGTCATTTCACCTACTGATGGGCTTTGTTTCCCCCCTCTGTACTCCCCCTCATTTATAGTGATATAATTTTTAGTTCTTTGATACCTGATCCCTTCCATACCTTGTGGTCATACAGTCGGGTGTGTTTCTTCCACATGGGTTTTGTTGCTTCTAAGCTAGATGGCTGCTTGTTTACTTTGAAGTCTTTAAGACCCCAGACACCATATCTTTTGATAGCTGAGCATCATCAGCTTTCTTTACCACTTTTGCTGATGCACACATTTGTCTTCAGTGATTGTGTCAGGAAGGTGGCATCATAGAATGCCGATTTAATAGAACAAAGTGTTCTTACATTGAGAAAGTACTTGAGTGGAGGTCCAATGTCCACCTGCTGCCTTAATACTAAACCTATAAGTATATGCATGTAGATCTATTTCCCCATCATCATACATAAATATATTTACCTATGTACATGCTATAAATGTCATTTACCACTACCACCCCCAGTTCTTCCTTCTATTTCCTTATACTTTCCTCTTGTCCCATTGTCATGCTCAGACTTCACTTGGGTTTCAGTAATATCTCTCTGTTACATTACTCTTGATAAATTCCTATCAGGCCTCTCACCTTGTCTCTGGTTTTGAATCACTTGTTCTCTTATCCCTGAGTTGGTCAACATCACCTCCTTTCCCCTATCTCCCCATCTCCCATGTACCCATGAAACCATCAGTCCCATTGTTTTCTCCTCCAGATTGTTTATCCGGCCTATCTTCTCTAGGTAGACTTGGAAAGATAATAATATGTACAAAAAACAATGCATCATAAGATGAAGCAACCAAAAAAACCAAAATGATGACAACAACAAAAATCAATGTCCAGAAAAAATATATAAATAAGTAAAAAAAATAATAGTAATAACAAAAGAAAAACCTATAATTTAATATCTCCATGGATTTTAGAGATTAGGACCTGGAGATACTTGATGGTCATTAGTCCACCGACCACAATAATGGTATCAGTTAAATAAGGTATGAAACACACATGTACCAAAGTAAAATCTAGATCAAAGTAGCAGTGATGAGACACATTTGGTAACATAAAAATGCTGAAATATGATGCCTCCTAAAAGCATTAAAATAAATTTTAACAAAGCAAGTTACCCAAGAATATAGATGATTTAATCCCTCTCCTTTGTTTAAGACTAAAACAATCTATAATTTCTGGAGGGATTTCTCTTTGAGCTTTCTTTTTAACCTTTTTCATCAGCACTTAATCCACATGTTACATGATTCAATATTTTGATCACATTGAGAAGATTTTTACAATAATTCCCACATCAGTTTTAGAACATTTCCTTCCCCCACCTTCATGGCTAAATCACTTTTAAAATGAGATGTGAATTCACCATGAGTTATAGAGCGTGCCCCCTCCCCATCCCACATACATTATTTGCTCCCCAACTCTCTCACCCTCCCTTTCTCCCACTCCCCAGTCCCAACAATTTATAATTTTATGCTTGTATATGTCTATACCCCTACAAGTTAAAATTTTTATGCTTGTATGTATCCATACCCTGAACCACATCTATTTCTGTCCTAAGTGAAAAGATATGCCCACTGTTTTTGGACACAATTGGTAAATATTTTTGATTAACTTACCTTTTTTAACTCTCTTCTGATGAATAATTATATAATCTACAGAAAACACACACCATAGGTCAAAAGTGAAAATTCACCCTTTTTCTTGTGAGCTAAACACAGCAGATGGATCAACCAAAGTCCTAAAGACAGTTTCTCCTAGACAAATGAAGTCCTCATTCCAGTGGAGCCGAGCCTGAGTCACATTTGGCTACCTCAATTCCAGCCAGTCTGCCTGAGTCTGGGAACCCAACATCTTTAGCCCAGGAGCCCGGTAGTTACTAAGCCCAGTCTTAAGAGAAGAACTGTGCAGCTTTCGAAAGCTAAAATGGTACATTGTTGTTTAATGTCATCTTTGGGAAATTTTGACATGGTGCTGCTTGAGACATGCATATGTCAATGTGGGGTTTGGTTTAAATTTCAGATAGCTAAAAATAGGTTCTTCTCCTCCTTTTGGTTTTAAAGCATAAGCAGTGCTAGCTTTTGATGTACTGAATTATAAACGAAACAATTTGCTGTCCCCACCCAAGGACGGCTAATGCAACTCCAGAAAGAAGGGTTGATCTTGAACAGTTTACTCTGTGTTCTGACTGCGGTTTCCGTAAGAACATACTTTATACAAACTTTTTTTCTAAGGTTATTTCTGTTGGTGCCAAATTGACTCCAATTCACAAAAAATCATGTGGTGCATTCCCATGTAGCTTGAATGTTTTGTTTCAAAGAAAACAAACTTTTTCTTGTTTCCTTTTTAAATTTTTTTTCCTGCAGCAATTATTTCTGTTTATAGAAGATCCACCTCCACACTGAGGAACATACTTAGAATTAGTCACTAAATGTGGGCTTAATTTTTAGAGGACCTCGCAATGTCTTTGACACTCCCCACCCCCACCCCTTTACTATCAACCCCAACTAAGACTAGACTACATACAGACTCTGCTTAATCAGTGGCAAACTGGCAAACGCATCTTACAGAAACTCCATTTTTAAAAATTCAGCCCCACTACCAAAATCTTGGGGCACAAAACTCCTTGGATCTGAATTCTCTCTTTGTCCTTTCTACCTACCTGATTGTGGGCCTATTATTAACCTCTGTGAGCTCCAATTTGTAAAACAAAAGGTAAATATTGCCTATATCTTAGGATCCCTGGTGAAGCAATTGAGTAAGCACTGGACTGCTAATTCAAAGGTCAGTGGTTCAAGTCCATTAGTTGCTCCCTGAGAGAAAGATAGGTTGTCTGCTCCCAGAAACATTAACAAACAAAGTTTTGACCTTCTATAGGTAGAGTGGTGATGTGTCTGAATCAACTCGATGGTAGTAAATTTGTGTTTTGTTTTGTTTTTTGGGTGGGGGTAGGGAATGTTACCTACATCCTATGACTGTGGTGTAGATCAGATGAATTGAACATATACAGCACTTTGGAGCACTGTCTGGTATTTGTTAGACATAACAGTTGTAAGAGAACCACGTAAATGAAACAGGAGGGAGATGGAATATTATCCAAGATTGGAAAAAAAATTCCCTCAAAGAGACATGACTGCGAGAAATTTAAATTCAGCTTTCTGCCCAAGGGCCTTTGCACTGACTTTTTTCTTACTAGTTGAAATATCCTCCTGGTCTTTAAAGTAACAACTTCTCAGTGAAGAGCATTAATACCAGTCACACCACTGACTCCAACATGAGGAGGCCTTGGTGGAACTATCGGGTAAAAATTGGACTCTCACTGCAAGATTGATGGTTCAAACCAACCAGGGGCAAAGATGTGTGCCCCTGTCCTTGTAATGATTTAGAATCTCCACACAGAGTCCCTATGAGTTGAAGTCAACATGCTGGCAGCATGCTAACCCCAACTTGACACTTCTCGGCCTCCATGCCCCTTTTGTTTTCTTCTATTACAATTTTAGCATATGATTTATTGTGTTTACTGTTTTGTAAATTCCAGAAGAGCATAACTTTTTGCTACTGTGGTATCCTCGGCACCTACAAATCACTTGGCTCATCGTTGTGCTCTATAAATACTTGTTCTTGAGTGAATGGGCCTTCAGAAGGGAGAACTCTGTCCAAAATGGAAGAGGTGATTATTGTCACCCTTCAACTCAGAGATCACTAAAAAAACTTGTTGAAAATTCACAATAAAAGCCCCAAATCAGTAAGTGTCCCTGCACCTATAAACTTCCAGTGGAAGTTCTAAAGGTAATAAATGAGACAGAAGAGTGGACTGAATGTCAGAAGACCAAACTCTTATCCTACAAGCTGCCCTTACAGGTCAAGTCACTTCAGCTTATTCATGTAACTCTGAAACGAGAAGTCAGTGATTGGCCAAAGCTCATTCAGGTGTAAAACAGCTGCAGACACATGAGATAAGCAGTGGGTTCAGCATTTATTGAATGCCCACATGGTCAGAACTATTTAGATACCTTGAGCAAAGCTGCTAACAGTTTGACTGGATTCAGCAAGAAAAGGTACTCTGTCCATATTTCATGCAGCTAACAGAACTTATTTCCTGCAGCTAACAGAACTTGCAAGTCATCAGTTTGAACTCACCTGAACTCTTTGGAGAAAGATGAGGCTGTCTGCTCTTCTAAAAGATTTATAGTCTCAGAAACTCAGTAGCAGTTCTATTCTGTCCTATGTCATCATTGAACAATCCTTATGAAGCAGTATCAACTCCATGACAGTGAGAATAAAACATCCCAAAAGATCCCTGGTAGTGGTACATTTGAATTTCTGACCATGGTAAATATGTGGCCAGCTAATCACAAAGTCAGTGGTTCAAATCCACAATTACATTTGAGCTGAAATTCTGAGAAGCCTGATTGCAGCTCAGAGATGACAGTGAAAGCCCAGAATTTATTTGTAGAATCCCCATGTGTATTCAGCCTCCACAGAATTCCTTCTGACCATTAACTAGGGATGTGAACAGTCTTATTTTCAGGCAGAGTGCATCAGAATGGGGATCACCTCCAGCCAGTCCAAGGAGGACCAGCCTCCCTTAAAAGCCTTGATGGAGCTCATCATACTGAGAAAAAATAGTTGTAATTACGGCCTACAACTGCCTTGGTTGGAAGACTCTGGATCAATCTTGTAAACGCTTCTAACTTGATGTGTTTGTTCCAAATATGTGCCCATTCCTGCTTCTGTAGTCTCCACTGCAACTACGAGGGTTACCCCCCCACAGCTGGAATCGCACTGGGTCCCGTGGGGCTCTCCTAGTACGTGAGCATCAAGCAACTTGCTCTGAGCTGGTGCATCTAGTAGCCTCACCTGGGAAGTTTCTATCTGATCACAAAGAATTTTTGGGTAAAAGCAGTTTCACCCACATCTTGTTTGTTGTGATGGCTGATTTAAAATTTAAAAAAAACCTGCGTAGCTGTGAAATTTTGTTTTCTGCTCACAAAAAAAAATGCCTCAGTAACTGTTGTGATGTTGAACACAGTTTACAAGGACAGCATATGGGGGAAAACTCAACTATACGAGTGGTTTTCTCATTTCAAAATAGGTGAAATGTCTATTTGAAACCCCGTTCTGGACATCCATCAATTTCCCAAATGAACAAAAATGTCGACTTATGAGGCATTTGGAGTTCATTCTCCCAGGTCAGACTTTTAATCAAGCTTTCTATTTAGAGGTTCTAAAAATATCTCAGTGCGTGACCCAAAAAGGCCTGATTTGTGTCAGATGTGGACGGGTTTTGCCACCTCAACACTGCACCTGCTCATGTAGCCATCTCAGTGTGCCAGTTTGGGCCAAAAACCAGCATGCCTCTCTTGCCCCATGCACCAAACTCACCTGACCTCAATCTGTGCAACTTCTTTTTGTTTCCACAAATACACAGGGAAATGCAATTTGATGACATAGAAGAGGTTAAAAAAAAGAGGGAGGAACTGTCATCCATCCAAACAGATGAGTTTGAAAAATGTTTCCAATAATTGAACTGCAGATTTCACAAATATATTAAATGTAATGAAGAGTATTTTGAAGATGATAAGGTTGTTTTGTAGAAAAAATTTAAATACAAGCTTTGAAAAATATTTCTGGTTTTTGAGGGGGGTCCCTTTGTAATATATATTGACCCTGCTGCCAATCATACTTTTATAAGTTCCTTTTGCTCTCTCGTGTCCTTTTAAAAGATTTTTTATCTCAACAAATAAGGATCATGTAAAAAGACTCAAAACATCAGTGGCTTAAACAAGATAGATCTGTGTGCTCCATGAGTGAGGGTCCAAAGGTTGCCAATGCTGTGATGGCAAAGCTACTCTGCTATTTCCAATGTTCAACTTTCATTCCTGAGTTCACAATGACTGATCAGTTCTTGCCATCGACATCAGCATCCCAGGCTGCAGGAAGTGGGAATTAGCATGCAGAGCCCATGCCCAAGTCTTAGCAGGGCACAACATCATTTCTGCCTAGATGGTATTACCTACAGTAGTGTTTCCCCCAAGTGGGTGATACTAACCCTTAGGGTGGGGAATGAAACAATTAGGAGGGGACAATGCAAAAGCAGATATCTGCACAATTTTTGTTTGTTTATGGACAATAGCACATATGTTTTTAATTACCAAGGGATCACTGAGTATCTTTTTTCTGAAAAGAGGGTTGTGGGCCCTATAAGTTTGGTAACCTATGGCTAAAAACTTATCTTACTACACTTCTTAATTCAAAAGGGGTTTAGAATCAAAGTCCTTGCCTAAGCTCTCATGGGTCCAGCTACAAAAGAGAGAGAGAGAGAGAGAGATTCTAAAGCATGGAAAGGATGGGCATTGGATGACAACCAGCAGTCTATCACAGTCCACCCTTTAGGCATGGAACATGGTTATCCCAGAACATGGTTATCTGAAGAATCAAACCCAATGCCCTAGCTAGTTACTGTATCTAGTGCCAAGCCTAAAGTCTTCAGTAAGAAACAGTCTTTTCCATCAATTCATGATCTGGTGGGAGTTACTTACACATTATATAAGCAGTCCACTGCCATCCAGTTTAAGCAGGACACCATTGACACGGGTGGAGGGGGTGTTCTTCATTAAAAATTTGGTCTATTTTCATAGAACACAAAAATAGTAGTATAATATATTTATTTTAATTTTAAAATGCTGCAGGATGTTGTTAAATTGTGAAAAAGTGGTATGTCTGGTCACCTTACCTATATAGAGTTTCTGAGGCTATGAGAGTCTTGTAAATTTTTATGTGAGCACATAGCCTCATTATGACCTGACAGAGGTCAGAGAGTCTAGTGGGTTTGAATGCTTCTGGGTAAGGTAGCAGTCCAACATTTACCTAAAAGTACCACTAGAGTTTCTTCTATATTTTCAATAACCAAACCCAAACCCGCTGCCACACCCAAACTAGTGAATTCTGACCGACAGCAACTATATGTGTGTGTATGCACACATATGTATGTATGTGTCGACATCGTTTCCAGGGCTATTCATGTGGGAGAAGTTCTCCTCAACTTTTCTCCATGAACCTGCTGGTGACTTCGAAGCCCTGACCTTGACATTAGCAATCCAAGGCTTACCCAATAGCACCATCAGGACTCCTTCTCTAGACAACAAGCCAAGAACGAACTCATTGCCATCAAGTCAATTCTTATTCACACAGAGACTCTATGGGCTAGAGGAGAACCGCCTCTTTGAGTTCTCTAAGCTATAAACCTTCAGGGGAACAGAGAGACTTGCCTTTCTCCTGAGGAGTAGTTGATGGGTTCAAACTTCTGCCCTTATGATTAGTCGTTCCACATGTAACTCTCAATGCCATCAACAAGTGAGCTGCAACTTGAAACTCCCCCTCGTTAGAGGGAAAGGAGGACACACTCAAGTGTCTGGAGCATCCACTGCCACGGAGTCAACGTTACCTCAGAGAGAACCGTCAGGGCAGAGGTAGTGGCTCCGCAGTCTCCGGTGGGCTGTAAATGTCCTCCCCAAGCAGCTGGTACCTTCAAATCACCCACATTTCAGTTAGTAGTCCAATGGTAAACTCCTGAGACTTCTCTTTTCTGAAGGAATTACCAAAGTCCCCCTCCTCTTTCTGAATTAATATCCTTGATTTGATCCTACCTCTGTGTCAGAGGGGTTCTCCTTCCTCGTGTTTCTCACGTGTCACATCTGAAGGGGAGGTCAAAGAGTATGTCCTTCTTGGGAGCAGTGCCATTTCAGTAAGTCACTTCCTGTGTCATACGCCTTCCTATTTGGGGGCTTGAGATTATTTTAGGTATAGAAGAGTTACACATTTTTGGCGACTGTACTATGGTGTCTTTTGTAATTAAATCCTTCAAAACTATTTTTCTGCTTGCTAGTTTTTGTATGCTGCTATAGTCAAAGAACTTACTAGTTTTAAAATCGTTAAAAGTTTTAAAATCTTGTATTTACTGGTTGTGTCCCACTCATTTTTTTTCAGTCTGCTCTTGTTTCATCTCCTTTCTTTCTCTCTTGTGTTAATTGTAGTTTTCTTAGTCAAAGCTGAAATAATAAATATGGAAAGGAAGTAATACCCTGAATATTATTTTTGCTTCTGGATTAGTGCCACTATGTGAATGAGAAGTCTTATTGGGAAATGATTGGGAAGGTCTTGGTTCATTAATATCACCTCCTAAGGCTGTCCCTTTAGATTCTAAAGGTTAGAATAAGTCATCTAGCTATCCTGAGATCATCCATGCAAAAGTGTCAAGAAGTCAAGAACATTCTTTGTTTTTTCACAGCAGTAAAAACTACTTAAAAGTGAGCTGTAGACATTTCTCTCCTAGTCTCTATGCCATCCGATAACCATAGTGTGGAGACACTGCCAACCTCTCCATTCTCTCTCTCTCCTGACTCTCTCTGCTCTTTTCCCTCCTCACTCATTCTCATTTTACAGCCAATATGTTGATTAGACACTGGGCTGATTATTAGGTCAGAGATTCAACCCCACTAGCAATTCCTTGGGAGAAAGATGAGATCGTCAACTCCAGTAAAAATTTATAGTCTCAAGAACTCTATCTGGAATCACTGAGCTTGCTTTTCTTTCCCTCTTCCCTGATAGCTCACCTATTCAGAGTCGCACTTGTATCACTACCAGCTAATCAAGGGCGTTTCCTCCATAAAGATAGACACTCTTCCTAGAAGGGAGGCCGATGTTGCTAAAGAAAATGCGTGTTTCATAAGGCTACCAAGGGATCAAGAAGAAGGTACAGCAGACAGCAGAGTCAGATGTCTACAGTTCTACCAGCTGTCACCTGACAGAAAGTTTCTGCAGAAAAAGCAGACCTCTGCACATGCCTGGGGCTAATGGTTGCTCAGACACTCTGTGGACCATTGTGAGGACAAGGCCATACTTTGACATTTATTTTCTGCCCTCTAAACCTATCATTTTCTCTCTTGGTCTGTTAATTTCCTCATTAAGGTCTTTAGCATTATGACATTCTTTTTTTATTTTAATAAATCATTTTGTTGGGGGTTTTTATGGCTCTTATAACAATCCATACATCAATTGTATCAAGCACATTTGTACATATGTTGCCATCATCATCTCCAAAAGAGTTTGTTTCTACTTAAGCCCTTACAGTACCAGCTCCTCTTTTTTCCTCTCCCTCACCCACCTTCTTGAGCCCTTGATAATTTATAAATTATTTTAATTTTCATATTTTATACCATCTGCTGTCTCCCTTCACCCATGTTTCTGTTGTTAATCCCCTGGGGCCGGGGGGAGTAGGGGATTGATCATTGCAATCGGTTCCCCTTTTGTCCTCTCACCTTCCACCTACCTTCATTGTATCACTACTCTCAATATTGGTCCTGACCAGTTTATCTATCCTGGATTCTATATGTTGAGAACTCTTATCTGTGGCAGTGTAGATGCTCTGGTCCAGCCAGATTTATAAGGTAGAACTTGGGTCATGATAGTG
Organism: Nesogale talazaci; assembly: GCA_004026705.1. NCBI lineage: Eukaryota > Metazoa > Chordata > Mammalia > Afrosoricida > Tenrecidae > Nesogale > Nesogale talazaci. Next base: position 35,146 of record PVJH01018175.1, on the reverse strand, counting down.
GGGAGAGGAAGCATTAAAGAATTAGAGGAATGTTGTGTCTTTCATCAGTACTATTCTGTACCCTGGCTGTCTCCTCCCTACCTTGTGACCCTTCTACCAGGGGATGTTCAATTGTCTACAGAGGGGCTTTGGTTCTCCATTCCAATCCACCTCATTTGCATCAAAATGGTTGTTTGTTTTATATCTTCTGATGCCTGATACCTGATTCCACTGGCACCTTGTGACCACATGGGTTGGTGTGCTTCTCCCAGGGGGGCTTTGCTGCCTCCTTGTTAGATGACTACTTGTTTAACTTCAAGTCTTTAAAACCCCAGATGCTCTATCTTATAATAACCAGGCACCATTAGCTCTCTTCGCCACAGTTGCTTATGCACCCATTTTGTCTTCACAATTGTGTCAGAAAGGTGAACATCACAGAGTGCCAGGTTATTAGAACAAAGTGTTCTTGCATTGAGGGAAGACTTGAGTAGAGGCCCAATGCGTTATGACATTCTTCCACACATCAATGAGGGTGTCTACTTGGTAATGAAGTCCAAATAGCTCTTTCTTAGATACCAGTGAAGGTACTGATGAGTCCTCAGCTTCAGACAGCAGACACTTGTCTTTTCCTTGGTCTTTCCGGAATCTGGATATCCATCATTTGTAATGTCTTCCCTGAGACTTGGATAGCTATTGTTCATATTCTCCTTCCCCCACCTTCTTCTTCTTCTTTGAGCTACAAGCATGAGTTTGTCCAAGGTCCATCCCGTGTGAAGCCTGGTGCTTTCCGTGATTCCATCCAGCTTGCCGAACCATCTGCAGTTTACAGCCCTGCCCAAGCAACCCAATAGGAACATATCCCCCAGCTCACTAGTGTTCTGGCACAGACATGATGGGTCCCAGTTTCCCCCCCCGCAATGATGTGTAATTCTGGACCTCAGAGGGGTGGCGACAGTCTGGTGGCATCATGCCACCCATTGAGAGCTTCCAGGTTTGGGTCAATTCCTGTAAGATTGGGTCAGTTCCTATAATGGTTGAATCACAGTGGCAAGCTTTTCATAAAAAGTGGACTTTTAGGTTTTGTTGTCATGGAATTATATGCAAATACCTCATATGGTCAAGAGAAAGAAGCTTTGCACGCCTGTATTTAAATGCTGCAAGTCATTCCCGCTCAATCTCTAACTCTCTCCAGATGTGGGTACTGTGTGCCCATGTAAATTAGATGGCTTTCTTTCTTTCTTTCTTTCTTTTCGGCCTTGTCGAGAATCTGGACTCTGACTCACACAGAAAAAAAAATGGAAAGAATGTGCGGCAACTACACACAGAACATGCTATTTTAATCTACTGAGCTCTGTTGAAGAGAAAATCAGAGCTTTTGTGCTGCAAACAACTGCATTTGCATTTCTAGGAGGGAGCCACTGTTACCCAGTACAAACCATGGTAAGGGCGGCCTTTTGTCCTGTGAGATCCCTTAGCTGGGTCTCTGGTTTGGGTTCTAAGTATTCTCGATTAGAAGCCACATCAGTTCTCTGCTCCCAGCCTGGCTGAGCTGACATTCTGAAAGGGGAGAATTATTTGGAGATAATGGGCCCTCTGTGGTGCCTGCAGCGTTTTCCATTCTAGTCCTGGCTCTCAAGGAGTGAGCTGCAGGCAGGGAAATGTGGGCATCAAAAGCTGTGAGCACAAAAAGCAATTCACATGACCCATCTTGTTTTGTGTTTCATAGAGCGTCTCATTTAAAACACATCCCACTAAAAGGCCCATTTCACTAAATGGAGCTCTTACAAAATGGAAAGTGAAAAAAAGAAAAAAGAAGAAGAGAGGACAAGAGAGGACAAGAAAGGGCAACCCATCTCTCTGCCATTCTTGACTTATTTACTGATTTCGCATTGGAAATACCTTGATCGGTGGCTGAGAGCTAGACTTCATCTTCAGCCCACCTTCACCCCAAACTCATCCTTCTGGCAGAGTCAGAAGAACCCCAGATTGTGCTTGTAGGACCCAAACAATGGTGCTGCCTTTTCCTAGCATTGCATCCGAAGGGTCTCACATCTGCTAAGACACTCATGAGAGGGGCCCTTGCCCATCTCACATTCAGCCCCAACCACAGTCTAGGGTACTTGACGTGTATGTGTTTCCCTTCAACAAGGGATGAGGATGAGAAATGACATTCCGAGCTCTCCCTGGTATAGAATCAATCCTAATGGCATATGTCAGGATGCACAAATACCTTAGAACAATAAAACTCTTACCCTGGCAGAGTTCTGACCTTGTATAAAGCACTTTCTTATGTGGTACCCTGTTTGATCCTTGCAGCTCCCCACTGGGCAGTTTGCCACTACTGGGGGTAGGAGGAGGCAGGGGATGTGAAATACAAGGACAAGTGCTAACTTCCCAAGATGTCAAAGTTCATTAACAAGAGGAAAAGAGGAACGGAGCACAGGGGCTTCTAGTAATCGGAAAAAAAATAAGACTCAGGACTGTCAGGCTGATTTCACAAAAAGGCCATGCTAATCTTCTATGTGGTGTTCCAGTTTTCATATATGCACTGCTGAAGTGAGCCTTGTTGAGTTGGCTTTGACTCCTGACCAACCCTGTCTAACAAAGTACAACTATTCCTTGGGGGGTTGTTGGCTGTCATCAGGGGTGGGGGTTGCCAGGCATTTCTTCGGCGTCACTGTGGAAGTTCCAGCCTCTAAAATAGTAACCCAACATAAACCATTAGATCCAAAGAGCCACAGTCAATATCCCACTCTCTGACTATCTAACTTGTTAGCCTCCCAAAGACAAACACTGAAAGCACAGAGAATTTTTTTCGAAGTACTAAGCTCCACTGTCCCAATTTTCATGATCCTCCCAGTGTTAGAAGCAGGACCTTCACAGCAAGGGAACGTTCCCTGGTCACCCTAATGAGGTGGGCTTTCAGCACAATTAGGAACTATCCTGGCTACACTCCCCTTCTCGCAGCAAACACCATTCTCAGGCAAGATGCACTATTTTCAGAAGACGTCTCTTCCAAATGCTTTCCAAAAGGTGAAGAGATCCAAAGGAGCACATCTTTTGAGGAGAGATGATCATTAATTTTTTAGTGTCACTGCCCTGTGAAGACACCCGGGTCCCCCAGGCCCACCCAGGTGATTAAAGGAGCAGTAACTGCTTCTCACAGCATGTCCTTCATGCATCACTATTAAAGCCATCTTGGCCCAATTGTTAAAAATATATATAATGACCCTCCCTCATGGCTTGGCTAAAATGCCATGAAAGCATGTGACAATAGAAAGGTGATGAGGTGATCCGGAAGACTGAAAATAGGAGAGTCATTTGTGACATTTTTACCCCAATGCCCTCAAAGTCATAAATATTGTTCATCTTTGATCATTGAATTACTCTGCCAAAGAAAGGACTAATGCTGATAATTCATGTACATTTGGTCAAATCAAACAGGACCTCTACTCCGGAAGGAGACCTAGTGGCATTGTGGGTTAGACACTGAGCTAACCATAAGGTTGGTGGTTCAAACCCACCAGTCATTCCTCAGGAGAAAGATAAGATTTCCAATCTCAGAAAAGCTCCATTGGAGCTCTCTGGGTGAGAGTTGATTTGATGGTAGTGATCTTTGGTTTAGGCTTGCCATTCTGTCTTTGAGACTAAAGCAAGACTGAGCCACTCTTTTCAGGAGTCCAATTGTGGCAATATGTACCAAAGTCTTTTAAAATTTGGGTACCCTTGGATCCAGACATTTCATTCCCCTCTTCCACAGTAGTAAAATAAATGCCCCTCGTATCATAATGTGCAGATAGATGCTAAAGGAAGGGAGTGCCAAGGGAAAGTGTTTTCTTAATACTCACAGGCTCTGGTGTCTAGTTCAGTCAACAAAACTGACTCAGGTGAGAACACTAGGAATAAAAGGTTGACTTCAAAGGAAAAAACATAAACAGACACTATTTTTGCTGCTAAGGTTTAAACTGGTTTAGAGATAACTGAACAGAAGAAATCAAATGAAGGCCCAAAAGGGCACCTCTGTTTCTGGCCAAGCTAGTGAACAGCTACTTCAGATATGCTATATCTTTTTTTTTTTTCAGATATGCTATGTCTTGTATTTGTGAGTAAACCAGGTAATGTATGTGGCTTTTATGTCCCACAAAATGGGACCGAAAAATAAAAAGGTGTAGTCATTTCCCAAAATGTGATCGGGGGGACTCCATTGCCACAGAATTTTAATAGGGGTCATGTGGGGGCGAATTGGGGTGAGAAAATGGCAAGGGAAAAAATACTGAGGTCAAAAGCACCTTTAATGAGCACTGACTACTGAGGTGTCTATAAATCTGTGTTCAAATATCTTTGAGTATGTCGAAAGTTTTCCCATCTTGTTGGGAAGGCTATACAGAAGTAGCATGGGTAATGCCAGGATAAGGTCGAATGCCAGAATCTACTCAAAGTCAGGGCTGGCCTTCCAAGTCTGTGACTTTCCACACTGTGCCCTATGTCTTTCCTGAAATGTTAAAAACTCCATCAGAAATGCACAGTAATTTTCCATTGGGTACCACACGACTGTTTGTTTTCATGTTGCTAATTTTCTGGTTCTATTATCTATAATTCCAAAATCATTTTTGTGTGTTTTTTTATCCTGTAAAGGATACCATCAAATACCTTACTGAAACTCCAGCACTGCTTCTATCATAAGTCTTTCTTTCAGTGGTCTATAGAGCCGGACCATAGAAATGGACTTGCATCAAATAAAGTGATGTTTTAAAAATCTAGTGATGACTGATAGACAATCTTAGACAGGAAACAAATCAAACAACCCCTTTTTGAATGATCACATCAAAATTACAGCACTGTCAGAAAATATGAGCTACTGATTTTAGGTTTTTGATTGCTTTTATATTTCAAAAAAAGATTCCTTTGTTAAATGAAGTTTGAAAAGGCATCTGTCCTTGGAATGAATGAACCCTGATGCCTTTAGCTATTACGTTAATAAAGAAAAGAAGGTGGTAGAGTAAATGTTAGAAAGATATACAATCTTGTGCACTGATCATGCTGTGAGTGGACTATTTTCTTAGAAGTTTCTAAGTACCCAATAAGGAAACAGGCTAAACATTGGTCTAAATGATCTTTAGGATCTGCAGAGTCAGCAGGAAAATGTGAGTGTCACAAAAAGTCAAGGCCAAAGAGAGAAGACACAGATGCCTGGTAGACAGACTCCAGCAAAAGGAAGAATATCACTAAGGCCACTTGGTGATAAAACACTTTTCTTTGATCTCAAACTTATTTCTAGGTATGAGCCCCTCCATGATGAATGTAACTAAAGATAAATTTATAGCAGCCTTGCAAAAGTTCTCAAAAATCATCCTGTCAGAAATGTGTCACACCAAGACAATTTAGCACTTGGAACATACAATCCTTGGCCTAAAATTATTTTTGTCTTTGCAAGAAAACATCATAAACCCACCCTAAATTGGCACAGAGAGACCCTATGGTCAATGAATCCAACAGCAGCAAAGAGAAATAGTACTGGATCATTCCTATGCTGGGATGCATATAAAGCACCCTTTAAGTTAAATGCCTGCACAATTAAGCTACTTCCATAGAGGTCTCTGGCTCCAAGTGTGACTCTTTATTTTTACTTTGCTTTGCTGAAATCTGTCCCATGTTTTGCATGGTCACTAGTAAGAGCATTTTGATATTGATAGTCTATGTACATTATATTTTATAAATGGAGATCTATCTTAGCAAATACAAGGGTGCTTTATAAAGGTCATAGAACAACAATGAAAAATTTCCAAGAATTTTTTGAAAGACTCTGTCCCTGTAACTTCATCATAGGCCATAATTAAATAAATATTTATCCTTAAAAGCAGACAGTGGTATAATTAATTGATTTCTTAATGTCTTCTTCCCTACTGTGAAAATTAGCCTGCATTTGCTTTTCAGAAAGGCTTTGCAGGAGGTTGGGGTAGAGTCTGCACTGCATGGAAGGGTGGAGGTGGTGGTGTTGAACCGCTATGGGCTGGATGGAATGCTACCAGTAATGCAGGAAAGTCTTGAAAGAGAGGACAAAAGGAGAGAAATTTTCATCTAGGTCATGTACCCTTTTCTGTTTCTCCCCACTAGTTTTAGTCTGAGTTCTCTAAAAGAAGAAATATATATATATATATATATATATATATATATATATAGATAGATAGATAATGGAATTTTCCCATGAACTCTTTGAAACTTGTTTGTATATTTATCTTAAAGAAATGACTCATACAACGGTGGAGGTCGGCAAGTTTCAAACGGATAAGTCAGGCAACAGACTGCTGACTGATTGCAGGGGCTGGCAACTCACAAGTCTACCCAATGATTTCTACAGCCTGTTTCTAACAGGGATGGGAAACACCCATCACATTAGAGGTGAGTTAATTAAATATTTGGTCACTGTGGCCCACGAATAAATGATGTTATGAATATCCAAATGGCCCTTGGCATCAAAAAGTTCCTGAGTCCTGAATTTTCCATGGAGCCCTAGTTGTACTGGGATGGAAGCGTTGAACTGCTCATCCCAAGGCTGGCAACTCAAACCCACCAGGCATTCCTTGGGAGGAAGATGAGACTGCTTGCTGCCCTAGAGAGTCATAGCCTGAGAAACTCTTATTGACAGTGACGAAGAATGTTCATGAATATTCTGGAAGCAGGTCACACTCCCAAGGAAAACCCCCATTCAACTTGGTCACAGATCATACCATTAAAAAAATCTTTATATTATATGACACTGTCAAAGAATAGCTTACCCAGCATCTACCACAAACTACTAAGAATCCTTAGCCAGCCAAGTTGACATACAATATTAGCCATCAGACCATTTCTATCTCCACTAGGGTTACTTTCTTAAAGCCTACGAGTTTTCAAAAGTTTAAGTTTTGGGCTCTCTGCATAAATACAGAACAATAATATTTATTATAAAGTTACCATTGTATTGTAAATAATAAGTATTTATTATAAGCGACAGTATAAGACTTCAAAAAGTTTGGGGGAGAGATCCGTTATCTATTTTTTTAACTTTACATTTTGAGTTGCATGAAGTTTACGAAGCAAATCAGTTTTTCATTCAGCAATTCATAGTTTGTTTTGTGTCATTGGTAGCTGTCTCCACCATGTAGCAACAATAATCCCACTTTCCCCGAATTCCCTGTTTCCATTCCTTTCCTGCCTTCTGAACTTTGTTCTTGGGCAAATGCTGCCCTTTGATCTCAAATGGTTTATTATTCTAAGAAGTGGATATTTTTTTTTGTTATTGTTCACCTTATAGACCTCTTACTGTTTGGCTTAAACTTTACCTACTGCAGTCTTTTCAGTTCCATGCTGAAAGAGTAACTAAAGGTCAAAGTTTGGGGGATTTAATCAGTCTCTATCTAACAAATAAGCTTGATATTTTTTATGATTTTGAGCTTTTTCCATATTTTTCTTCCACTCTATCTGGGGTCTACTAATTCCACCGTCTTTAACTCTATTTTCCACAAATTATTTGAAGTCCCTTCATAAACACTGTATATGTCTGTTGGGCTATGTCCACCCACATATATATAAGTGGTTCCAGTCCCTGTAAAGCTTATTACACTAAAAATTCAAGTTACATACCATGTTTAATAGTAACAATGGTGGCTACTGTGTGACACATATCAAAACATAATTACTCCTAAATTATTACTTTAAAGATGTCTCCATCTATCTGGGAGAATTCTTTAATGTTCTTCATCCATGGAGGGAAACATTATACACTACATACTAGGGCAAACATTTGGCCAACAGTAGCTAAATACTCTGACTTATATACACATTCAACTTAAAGATAGAACTCATTTGTAATCCAATGACTCCCTATATATACTATGCTATTCACATGATGTCCAAATTCAGTAACATCTTATTTTCCACAAAATACCATGGGCATTAAGTAGCATATGACTGTGCTTTTTCACTGCAGATATAGAAAATAAGGTACCTGGGTGTGACCTTAAGAGGCAGAGATAAAGGAACTCCATGATGCTCAACTTCCTGACATGATCGCTGAAGACAAAGTGGGTGCATAATCAAATGTGGTGAAGAAAGACGATAGAGCCTGGATATCAAAAGATAAAGTGTCTGGGGTATTGAAGGCTTGAAGGTAAAAAAGCAGCCATATAGCTGAGAAGCAACAAAGCCCACATGGAAGAAGCACACCAGCCTGTGTGATCATGAGATGTCAAAAGGATCAGGTATCAGGCATCAAAGAACAACAAAAAAAAAACAAAACATCATGAATGAGGGGGAGTGCAGATTGGAGACCCAAGGCTCATCTGTAGGTAACTGGACATCCCCTTTCAGAAAGGTTGCAGGGAGGAAATGAGCCAGTGAGGGTGCAGTATAATTTTCTTCTAGTTTTTTAATGCTTCCCTGCCTCCCCAACTGTCATAATCCCAATTCTACCTTACAAATCCAGATAGACAGGAGACTGGGAACACAGGGATCCAGGACAGGTGATCACTTTAGTACCTCAGTCGCGAGAGTGACAATACCAATAGGGTGGAGGGAAGGCAAGGTAGAAAGGGGGAACCAAACATAATGATCTACATATAATCCCTCCCTGGGGGATGGACAATAGAAAAGTGGGTGAAGGGAAATATTGGGCAGTGTAAGGCATGAAATAATAATAATAATTTCTAAATTATCAAGGGCTTATGAGGGAGGCAGGGTGGAGAAGGGAAGGGGAAATGAGGAGCTGATACCAAGGGCTCAAATAGAAAGCAAATGCTTTGAGAATGATGATGGCAATAAATGTACAAATGCACTTGACACAATCAATGGATGTATGAATTGTGATGATAGTTGTGTGAGCCCCCAATAAAATTATTTTTAATTTAAAAATAAATTCAAAAATTGCATACAAATAAAAAGAGTCAGAGATAGAAAGAAAAAGAAACATACAGATACAGGAAACAAAGTGGAAAAACCTGTCAGTGACTTTGAGAAAGCACTGGAAATTAAAAATGGAGAGGGGAGGTAAAGACAATGAATCTCCTCCAAAAGGAAATAGAGGAAATAACTAGGAGGCAAAGAGCAAGCATAGAGGCCTAAATATAAGCATGCATATATGTAAATATATTTTATATGATGATGGGAACATAGATCAATGTGCATATATTTATAGGTTTAGTATTAAGGTAGCAGGTGGACATTGGGCCTCCACTCAAGTACTCCCTCAATACAAGAACACTCTGTTCTATTAAACTGACATTACATGATGCCCACCTTCCTGACTTGATCTCTGAAGATAAATGTGTGCATAAACAAGTGTGGTGAAGAAAACTGATGGTGCCTGGCTATCAAACAACATAGCTTTTGTGGCCATAAAGGCTTGAAGATAAACAGCTAACTGAGAAACAACAAAGTCCATACATATGATCACAGAGTGTATAAGCCCCTAATAAAATTATTATTAAAGAACGAAAGAAAGAAAATTAATCTCAAAAGGGGAGATTTTAGACTCTCACTGCAGCCATGCATCAAGGAGCATCAAGCAAATTCCTCAGATCTTAGGGCTATCAAAATGGAAAGCAGATCAGACTTCAGACATGAGGACTAAGTGGAAACTGATAGTGGTGGTTCCATGCCATAGATGGTTAGCTTATCTAGGAGAGCTCAAAACTGACCAGAACTGCTGGGATCTGCTCGTGTTTCATCCAGAGGATATTCTGTGTCAAGGGAGAAGTGGAAATGGCTATGTTTTAACTTGAGTCTCTGTAAGATCCAAAAGACTAACTTAATAGCATGGAAGAGATAACAGGGAAAAAAGCAATAAATTGTTCTCATATGGAACAAAAGAAGGAATGGTTGCAACATTCTCATGTATGGGCATCCTGAACATTTGAAGCCAGTTGATTATTTCTAAAATTCCTAACCCTGGTAGCTTCTTCCAGATAGAGTCCTACCATATCTCTTATGGATTAAACCATGTCTACCAAAAAGGCATCCTGAGGTCCTAACCACTGGAACATGTGACCATGATGTTCCTTGGAAATAGAGTGTTTGAAGGTGCCATCAAGTAACATAAGGTCACATACTAAAGTAAGATAGATCCTGATCCAATTTGAGTGGTGTCCTTCTAGAAGAGAGAAAGAGACACAGGCATGCAGAAAGAAGATGGTCATGTGGCGGAAGGTGTGAGAGTCCTGAAAGGATTGTCCTTTAGCATTTTTGAATTGAAATGCACCCTGTTATGCTGACTTTGGACTCCCAGCTTTCAGAAGCATGAGACAGTATGTTTTGTGTAGGTTAAGCCACCCATTTTGTAAGACTTTGTTATTGCAACTCTATGAAAGTAATGCACTATTGGTAAAGGTAATAGTCTCCATTGCTGACCATTTTATTTGCTGTAATTAAGTGTCTTATGCTTTTGTCTTCTATTAAAATTTTGTAACTAAAATTTGACACTAAAATTTTGTAACATTTGAAGGATCTTTCATCCCTAAAGCCAAAAATCACAGTTACTATGTTAAGACAGATACCCTTCAGAACCAAGAACGAGCCCTGCCCTTGCATTTTTCAAAAGCAATCCTATTGAATCATAATGAGTTCACACAGTCTTTACCACTCTAAGAAGCGTTTCTATTTTGTTTGGTAGATTTTCCAATTTGTGTTTTCTTTGTGGAAATTTGCTCATTTCCTTTTGTTTGTGAAAAACTATATAAGTAGAATCCCAGTCTCCCCAAATAGTCTAGCTAAAAATGAATTCTAGATAAAAGATAATATTAAAAGTAATGCTATCAGCCTGTGCCCACTTCCTGCTGCATCCCCACTACCGCTTCTTTCTCTCTTTGTCTAAAAATTAACTGGAATAAGTCAAAGGATGGAATGATCACAAGTTGGAACAGGTGGGATTAAAAGGGAACCAGCAGGGGATAGGGCTTCTAGAGAGCAGGCCCAGTAACACAGTGGTCAAGTGCTCATCTGCTAACCACAAGGTCAGTGGTTAGAACACACCAGTCACTTCATGGGGGAGAAGTATGGCAGTCTGTTAATGTGACAATCTCCATATAGTCTTGGAAAACCTATGGGGGAAACCCCACTCTGTCCTATAGGGTCACTATGAATTAACTCAATGGCAATAGGATTTAGTTTTTAGTGCTAATGAAAGAGTCTGCCACGAATAATAAATAATCAGCATCTATCAGAAACACTGACAGTTCAACCATATCCAAAGGAACCTCAGAAACAGGGCTTCTAACCAATTCCTTCTGACTTGACTCCCTGCTAGAATTTGCCTTTTCACCTTAAGAGATACTGAATCAGTGCCCGAGTTCACAAACTACCCAGGTGACTAGGATCATAAGGATATAAGACTCACCTGAGGATCTCGTTAAACTGTAGATTCTAATCCCGCCTACCTGGGGTGGAAAGGCAAATTCTCAGCAAAGAGTCAAACAAAGCGAACCGTTTCAAAGTCCTGCTCAGAAGCTAGACCTGCCCATCGGCTTCTGAAGGTCACAGTCTTGAAAACCTTATGGAGTAGCTCTACCCTATGCATGTGGGTCACCATGATTCAATTCAATAGCAGTGAGCGATTACAGACCTGAGAGAGTCCTAGAAAGATGGGGGTGTCCCTGGAAGTGTAAGTCAGAAAGATCCTTCTGTGTCACAAATTGACGAGGAGTGTGGCTGGTAAAGGATTGAAAGGATCAGATGTTTGGAATTGGAAAAGAATCTAAAATGGATTGAAAACCCAGTATTTGACTACAGATATTGCAGCTCTGAGCCTAAGTGGGAAACCATGCTAAAAGCAAAGGAGAGGCTACATGAACTGTGGAGCCTCGAGGTGATGCAAACGGTTAAAATACTCAGGTGCTAACCAAAAAGCTAGAAGTTCAAGACCACACACAGATGACTAACTTAAAATAAAGGTTGATTGTTCTATTTCTGAAAAATCAACCATTAAAAACCTTTGGGGGCACAATTCTACTTAATAATAACTGGCATGTGAGGTAGAATAAAAAGAATAAACAATAGCAATAACTTATGTTTATTATCTGTATAAACTTTGTTATAACAGATAGTGTTGAACTTAGTCATATCAGGACAAGGATGGGCAAAATGGACAACTAGAAAGAAATACAAAGTAGGAAGAAAGATGAAGTCAAGGATTCTTTCCTTGGGTAGAGTTAAGTACACTAAAAGATAGGGAAATGTTGCATTAAATGGGAGGTCCAGAAATGAAATACAATATTACCAAATTCTGAAGCATTCAAACAGTCCAATGAATCCCCTCTGTCTTATCACTTCCTAAATTAACAGAGCTCAGACAGAGCAGCACGCTTCGCCTTAGGCAATGTTTATAATCTAAGATGGCCCCTTTGGAGGGGAAAGAAAGATATCAATACTAGGGATCTGTGAGTGGTGTAATTTGGTCCTAGAAACAATGTGGTATTGTTCCTCATTGATAAGAAATAAAGGTATAAGCATTTTGAATTGTTTCTTACCCTAGATTTGGTGAAAGAAAAGATTTCCCCATTTGAGAAACAAGAGATATGTCAAAGACTCAAACCCTGATCATAGCCTGGCAAATCCCACTGCCAAAGTACAGCTTGATCCTGTGTTGGCAGTAAATGCACAACTGGAGACTGTGAGGGTCATGAAATCTAATGCAGATGGAAAAGGGAGTCAGTCGTACAAGTTGAATTAAGAAGTTGAAGGCAGGAGGTAGACGCTGATATGATGATCTTGTAAAGTAATCCTAAAAATAATATTAGTCTCATATAATTCTACAGATATTTAGAGTTCCTAATGCATATTTGTAAACATTATCTCATTTAATTCCTGGAATCAAATAGCCTTCCTTCAAAGTCCTGGCTAATTCCTACCTATGGTGATCGAGGGTCAATCACCTCTTTAAGCCAAAGGTTCTACATCTATAAAATGGAGATAAAATACTGCTGTAAATGAGATGGTATATGTATAGTCCTTCACATCATGCCCAACAAATAATAAGAATTCTAGTCTTGTTACCTACTTGTATGCATTAGTAATATTATTCTCATTGTTAGCAGTCACTGAGTATCCTTAACTCGTGGCAACTGCAGGCTCAGGGAACAGACACTGCCCAGTGCGACTCTGTGGCATAGGCTCTTATGACCCATACAGATTCCTTTAGCTAATTTTCAGAATTAGATTGGATTTTCAGAAAAGACTCTCCAGACCTCTCTTCTAAGTCCATCTTAGTCTGGAAGTCCCACTAAAGTGTGCTCAGCATCAGAGCAACACATGACCTCTCCAGTGACAGGCGGTAGGTGGTGGCTGCTGAGAACATGACCAAGAATCTAACCTGGATCTCCCACATGTAAGGCAAGAATTCTGCCCCTGAGGCCCTGAGGCCTCACCCCTTAAGAGAACTAGCGACAACCCTGTGAGGTGCCCAGATGACAAGTACCACCACCCCCAGTGCTTCCAGTGAGAAAATTCTCACCCTGGGGAAGGTACGAGGAACAAACAGATTCAGGTTTGGTGAATTCAAGGAGACGGTGACCCAGATTTTCCAGAGTTTACTCTGCATCTCACAGAGACATGGACCATTCTGATTGCCACTCAGAGAAGTCTAACTTTTTACAGTCAACAGGACCTTGGCAAACAGCAGAGCCTAAAACAGTAAAAGAATGGTGTCAGCAGGAGAGAAAGACAGGGGAGATGCATGGGTGCTCCCATTCAATGCCCACCAGTAGTTTGTGAGGATTTCCTGCTTACCAGTGCCAGGTGCTCATGCTGTCCTTGTGTCCCAGCTCTCCTCTTGAACCATAAAGCACAGACTTCCTAAAACTCCCGTGGACCGACTTCCTACAACATGTGAAACTCCAAAAACGTCTAATGTTATCATTGGAAGGGAAAGGAGTCGATGAATCACAGTCATGTGTGTCCTTTTAAACAAAATGTGCTGAAGGTGACTTAGCCTTTCCTCCTCAAATCAAGGCTATATTGTCATTGTGGGGTCTGTACAGTCATTCCATTAGGGATCCTTTGAAGCACTTTAAGAAGGGGTTTCTACTAATTAAATGATTCCATATTAATGGATTTTCCTAATTGTCTATTTCTCTCAGTATGATTTTTATCTTCTTTTCCGTAACTCTGTCCTCTTGCCTGCCTACGTCAATTTTTTTTATCTTCAACTTCTTTAGCTTGCTCTTCTCATCTACTATAGAGAGCCATTTTTGTAAAAATATGTAGAAAATAAGTATAGGTAACACTTTAATGGGGTGAACTTTATGGCATGTGAACTATATATCAATAAAATGGGTTCTTCCTTTTTTTGAATGCAGTGCATTCCACAGAATCTTGCAAAAGGTGAATGAACTACTGTGCTGCTCTGGGTATATTGATAATAAACCATTTCATTGCTTTATTATTTTTAAAGTACAAATACAACTGGAGTAAGAACTTGGGATTCCTGTGTAAATAATATGCCAAAGAGTTAATGGTTGGTCTTTAACCCTTTCATGATCCATGAGAAATACATATATCACTCACTAATAGTTTCACCCTCTCAGGTTTCTTAAGAAGCTTCTACCCTAGTGGTAATGCTTGGTCAAGCACTGCTACTACTTACTCAAGACTGGTACATATGCAGAATCTGAAGAAACAGGCTTTACCACATTTCACTTGGGACATATGTGTCCCACCTAGTCATATCAAAATCCATAAAACCTCAAACAATAATTTCCTTGGTTTCAGCAAGGCATTCCATAACTGAAAACACATGGTATCAACATCAATAACAACAAAAATGCAAAGCAGGAAATAATTCAGGCAGCAAAGTGTTAAGGCATTTATCTTTTGTTCACATGGGTGTTTTTTCACTTTATGAAGTGATTTTTCATAAGAAGTGGTTTGTAAGGTATATTAGGGTTCTCTAGAGAAACACAACCAGGATACTAATTATTTATACATATATGTAGATAAAAGGAATAAACAATCTGTAGAGGAGTACAAATGACTCAGTGCAACTCACTTCCATGAGACAGATAATACACTAGCAGTCCTTCAAGTCTTGAGCGTCACTAGGCAGTCCACTGTAGGACAATTCAGGCTATCCAGTCACAGGCAGCAAACAGCAAGGCAGGTCACCAACAGTCAGGTGACAGAGTCTGAAAGTCCCCAGTTCAAGCGATGTTAGCTCCAGTAGTGTGGTGAAGCAGGTTTTGAAGGAATCTTAAACTACAGCAACACAGTCCATGGGTGAGTTGTCCCACAGGTAGTGTAGCTTGCAAACTGAGGCACAAAATGAGCTAAAGCTTTACTCCCCTTTGTTGCACACTGGTCTGACCATCAAAGAGCAAGAGACAAGAAAGGGGAGGTTCACTGAGCCATTTATCTCTCTATCCTTCAATTAACCCCACATGTGTTCATTGCCTGGGTTGGCACAATAAACTTACCTATCACAGAGGGAAAGGTTCTTTGGAAAGAGAATCTCCAAACATTTTTTGATTAAAACTTACTTCCTCATTCTTTATTCATTCTTTTAGCATTTTTTTTTGGACAGTTTACTGTGTGGAAGGACCTTGAAACAAGTGATTCCTATTCCTTATTTGAAGTTTGGAGCACTAAATCTCTAGAAGTATGAATGTATGATGCTTACCTGATTTTCTCCCAAATAACTCTATGATCCCCCTAGTCCAGTCAGTCCCCTCAGGGAAATATTATAACTACCCAGTTGGAAATTCCATTGTTGGAATTTCCCCATTGTTGGAAGCCATTGAGGAAGCGCTGATCCATGAGAGAATGCTGAGAAACAGAAAGTTATTTTCAGTTCCTGTAACCTCTAGTTCTTTATCATGAAACACCTAGAACCTTGTTATTCAAAATATCAACATAAACATCACACTGTTGTTTGCCATCAAGCTGGTACCAGCTCATAGCTACCCTATGTGCAACAGAACAAAATACTGTCCAGTGCTGCACCATCTTCAAATTGTTCTTGTGTCTAAGCCCTCTGTTCCAGTCACTGTGTCAATCCATTCTTAAGAATCTTCCTCTTTCACATTAACCCTCCAAGTTAATCTGCATACTGCCTTTTCCCAGGAACTGAGTTCTCTTGATAACATGCCTTAAGTACCTAAGAAAAAGTCTTACCATCCTTGTCTTCATTTGTTCAAGACAAATGTCTGTTCTTTTAGCAATTGATAGCACATTCAATATTCTTTACCAACACCATAATTCAAATACATCCATTCTCCTTCAGTCTTCCTTATTCAATGTTCAATTTTCACATGCATCCGTGGCAATTGAAAATATAAAGGATTGGGTCAGGCACACCTTAGTCCTCAAAGTAAGAACCTTGCTTTCAACACTTTAAAGAGGTCTTGTACAGCAAATTTTCCAAGTACAGTGTGTCATTTGATGTCTTGACGGCTGCTGCCATGAGCACTGATTGTAGATCTGTGGCGGTCATGTGCTTATGTTAATTTCATGATTGAGATGTAGAGGTGGAGTCTCGCCTGTTAATCTAGAGATAGCCATTGAGTAGCCAATTAGGTCTCTGTGTGGGCATGGCTTTCTCCTAATATGTCTGGGAAATCTCACGATATTTCCCTCATGGAGCTGAGAAGTTATCTAGTTTCAGAGATGATAAATTATGGACAGGACAAGATGGCAGTGTCGGAGCTGCTGCAGGAACCAGAGGAGAAGCCACATAGCCTTGTCCTGGTGGAACCAGACCTCTGAAGCTGGAGACGCCATGGGGAGACCCCTGTCAGCGCTGAGTTGCTTCTGCCATCACTGGATGCTGCTGATGGACCCTGAGCCCTGGAAATGAGGAGCCATGAGGGGACACCAGCGCCAGGACTCTGCACCCACTGGCCTATGACTTCATGAATCGGAAGGAGACATTGTAGACTAATATTGGGCATACGGGCTAATATCGAACTTATGACTTTGAACTGGACTGGGTTGGGGTATTTTCTCAATATTCCATTCCTTTTGTATATAAACCATTCCCTTATATCTATTGCATATCTATGATTTTGTTTCTCTAGTCCACCCAGTCTAGAGGCTCCAAACAAAATGAAATCTTTGATTTCAGCCCTTTATTCCATTTATTTTAACTACTGATCTAATTGTGAGGATTTTGGTTTTCTTTAAAATGAATCATAATCCATACTGAAGGTAACCATTCTTGATCTTCATCAGCAACTGCTTCAAGTTCTCACTTTGAGCCAGCAAGGTGGTGTCAGCTACATATCATAGATGTTAACAATCCTTCCTCCAATCCTGATGCTGCATTACTCTTCGAATAAACCAGTTTCTCTGATCATTTGCTCAGCATACAGAGTGAATAAGTAGGGTGAGAGGATACAATCCAGGGCTTACATTTCCTGACTTTAAACCACTTAGTATTTCTTGTTGTGTTTGTGCAACTGCCTATTGATTCATATACAAGTGTCTCGTAAACACAATGAAGTGATCTGGAATTCTCATTCTTCTCAAGGCTATCCTGAGTTTCCTATGGTCCACATAGTCATAATGAAACTTGTCTTTGCATAGTCAATGAAACACAAGTAAATATCTTTCTGTTACTCTCAACTTTCAGCCAAGATTCATATACAAGTGTCTCATAAACACAATGAAGTGATCTGGAATTCTCATTCTTCTCAAGGCTATCCTGAGTTTCCTATGGTCCACATAGTCATAATGAAACTTGTCTTTGCATAGTCAATGAAACACAAGTAAATATCTTTCTGTTACTCTCAACTTTCAGCCAAGATCTGATATCAGCAGTGATAGCCCTAATTCCACATCCTTTTCTGAATCTGACCTGAACTTCTTGCATCTTCTTCTCAATGTATTGCTGCAACTACTGTCAGATGATCTTCAACAAAACTTTACTTGCATGTGATATGAATGATATTGTTCAATGGTTTGAACACTCTGTTGAATCACCTTTCTTTTAAAGATAAAGATCAAATAAAGATCTTTTCCTGCCAGTTGGCCAAGTAGTTGTCTTCCAGGCCTCATGGCATGGACAATGGAGTGTTTCCAGTGCTTCATCGCCTTGTTGAAACATTTCCTTTGGTATTCTTTCAATTCTTGGAGCCTTGTTTTTAGCTAATGTTTCCACAGAAGATTGTATTTCTTCCTTCAGTAACATGGGTTCTTGCTAATATGCTGCCTCCTGAAATGGTGGAATGTTGACTAGTTCCTTTTCATATAGTGACTGTGGATTCTTCCCATCTTCTTTGGATTCTTGCTGCAACATTCAATATTGAGAATCATGTAATGTTCTGACTTCAGGCTTGAATTTCTTTTCTTCAGTTCTTTCAGCTCATCGGATCTTCTGTCACTAGTGTTTAATGCGTCAAATCTGTTCTTGAGATATTCTGAAAATTTGGGTAGAATATCCTCAAGGTTGCATTTGGCTCTTGTAGACTTTTCTTGCTTTTCTTCAACTTCAACTTGAACTTACACATGAGTGATCTGTTTCACAAATGACTGCTGGCCTGGTTTTAGGTATTTATATTATGCTTGTCCATTCTCACTTGCCACAGATGTAGTCCACTTGATTTCTATGTATTCCATCTGGAGAATTTCACCTTTTGTGTTATTATAAAAAGGTATTTGAGATAAAGATGTTGGTCTTGCAAAATTCTAGCATACAATCTCAAGTTTTGTTTCTATTACCAAAGCCATATTTTCTAACTACTCTTCATTCCTTTCTATTTCCACTTTTTTCATACCATAGCCAAGAATTAACAATGAATCTTGATTGTACACTTGATCAGTTTCATACTGAAGATATTGGTAGAATTCTCTAATCTGTGTCACTAGATTTAGTGGTTTATACTTAAATTTGAATAAATAATTGTATTGATTGGGTAGATGTTATCCTATCACAAATAGCACTGTACTTCAAGATAAATCTTGAAATACCCTTTTAGAGAATAGATGCAATGCCATTCCTCTTGATTGTGCCATTCCTGCTACAGTAAACTCTAATTCAAAATGGCCAATATCAGTCCACTTTAATTCACTAATGGCTAGAATTTTTGCATTCCATTTCATATTTAACAACTTCCTAATTTATCCTTTGTACTTTCAAAATTCTAGTTTTTAATTGATGTTTGCAGCTGTTTCTTCTCACTTTGAATTATGCCCCATCAGCAAATAAAAGTCCTTTAGAAGAGCTTCGCCCCATCGTTGTCATTATAGTCAACTGCTTTGAGAAAGTGGTTTTTCCGCAGTCATATTTTGAGTGGATTCTGACCCAAGAGGTTCAACTTTTGCCACTACCTCTGGCAATATTCTGCCTCTGTTCACTGAGTTTTCAGCAGCTAATAATATTTCTATGTTTTCCACGGAGGTTTTAGTGACTAATTCCTCTCCACTGGACAGTCTATTCCTTCTTTATTGTCCATCCCTTGTCTGGAAAACTCTGCTGAAACCTGTTCACTTTGGATGACCTTGCTGTGTTTGAAATACCAGTGACATAACTTCCAGCAACACACAAGCAACCACAGTGCCACAAACTGACATCACCTGGTAACTTTTGGAAAACAAAGCATCTTAGGCTCCACCCTAGACCTATTAAATTATAATCAACCTTTTACCAAGATGTTCGGATGACTCATGTACTCATTAAAGTCTGAAAACTTCTAATCTAGATAATATTGTACCCAAGCATGCCTGGAAAACCTGCCACTTCATCCACTATTGTAATCACATCTTTCACAGCCCTTAAATGGATGATGGCACATACTGATGTTCAATAGGTAGAGATGATCTTAATGGTGCTAAGAAGATTCTCTGCACAGTCACTGAGCAGAGACAACTGCTGTTCTCTTCACAGTGCCTGTTGAACTCAAAAACTTTTCTCCAATTACTGATTTCTTTGTACACATGTGTTGCACTTGCCCTTACAGGCCAGTTTGTTAGCAGACTTCAAAGTTGGGTACTTTTCCTTTGCTGCTAAACTCCATCCATATACGTGGAAACATTCCGTCAGGTGAAATACAACTCTAATCTTCCAAACACAATTTCACTCATCTCTTCATTCACTGGAAAAATACTTACTGAATGCTTACTATCTTCCAGGCATGACCAGCATTTCCTACTTTTTTCAGTCAGTGACATTTTCATGTAACTTTCTTAATCCATTCTACACCACCTAGCTAACATGTTTTCCTTTGATACTTCATTTCCAGTTCTTATATAGAATGTAAACCAATCCAAAAATGTAAAAAAAAAATCTTACCTCTATTCTTCAAAAATGACACTATAATTGAGAAGGTAATGCATAGACATTTTTAACAGTTGGAGGACAAATTTTCAAAGCCAAAAGTGCTACTCCAGAGACCTAGAAGAAGCTCCTTGTTCCTCTGTTAGTCACGTCAGGACCTTAAACATGTCCTTTGCCTTCTTAGGCTTCAGGTTTTACAACTATTATAGAGAAAGAAGGGGAAAAAAGTTTTAAAAGGAGGCGTTGAGTCACCTGATTTCAAAAAAATGCCTCCTAACCTTTAGGCATTCAAATATTTTTAATGCACAAGGGTGGGATCCTAAACCATATACATCAATGTTTAAAGAATACAAGTTAAGAAAACATGCAGTGTGGGGTTGTAATGAGGAGGCTTTATAATATATTTCTAAGAACCCACGATCCAATATCAGAAAATGGTCAGCTCAAGTCCCTCCTGGGTAGCTTAATACTGTGGAAGCTGTTGACAAGTGGGTCAATCTCTTTGATTCTCACTGTTCTCATTTGTAAAGCGGGCATGACAGTAATAACAGTACTTACCTCGTATGATTATAATGGAAATGTTTGAGTACAGTGACTGGTATCACTCACTGCCATCGAATCGATTCTGACTCAGAGTGAGCCTATAAAACAGACCAGACCTCTTCCTTTGGGTTTCCAAGGATGGAAATATTTATAGGAAAATATTTGCTGGAGAAGATAGTGTCACCTTTATCCTGTGGAGCAGTTGGTGGTTTAGAACTAAAGACCATGTGATTAACAGCCCAATGAGGAACCTCCTTTGCCACCAGAGTTCCTTGCTTGATCTGGAAGATTGGCCAAATAGATACTAGTCTTTGTGCACAGTGTTTCCAATAAGTGGAGACAAACTTTGATCTAGAGGAACTTTTAGGATATGTGGGATAACCTGTAAGGGAACTGACCAACTTACAGCAAGAAAAAAAAAGAAATAATAAGAAACGGAGAAGGTGAAAATATGGATAAATTGATAGACAACCTTGTTGACCAGAATGAGAAAGGGAAGACTTGGTTTGAAAGAATTGGGCATGAGAAATCGATGAGTCTGGCATCACCATGCAGATGATGAGGAGTCAAAAGGCTGAATTCCAAGAATACCAGACAGGGAGCCCACAGTCATCCCTAGATAAAACACTGAGATTCAGTCCATAGGGGGATAAATCAAGAAGAAGAAGCAATCCTTGGGAGTTCCCATTTAAAGATCCTCCCTCAAGAAATTCATCTTCCTCTCCTACGCACACGTTCAATATTTCTTCCCACCCTAATTAGAGCTAGAGGAAACATGTGATCGTGCCCATGTGTATGGAAGGCATGCAAGGAACTGAGAGCACATCCTGTCTAAGAGCTCTGAGTCAGAGAATCCCGTAAGAGGCTATTGAAGGTTACTAACCAGGCCATGTCACTTTCAGCCTGGCTGCAATCAGAGATTTAGTTGGATAAGAGCAGGACCCAAGCCCTCCAGGCATGACAAGACCTCTGCAGGACCATGTGGTTGCTATTAGTGAGTCTAAACAATGAGCCAAGGGCTTCAACAGGCTGTGTCCATCTTAGTTTCCATCTTACCCTGCACCCCAGGGATGTCAAGGAAGAACATGAATTTCCCTGACATAACCAGGAGAGGCAATCACTATGCCTAGAGATGTCCCAGAGGTGGAAGCAAGAAAGAAGAACTACAACTTGACTAGCAGGATTCTCACAAGTTGTTCCTTGGCAGGCTTCAAAGAGTCTTGGTGTATCCAGAGCACAGGCTCTTCTCCATAGCTTCCTGAGTGGCATACATTGCCCTGACCTGGTACTGGATACAATGTATAAAATGCCATATAATGCATAGATGGGACACGACACCAGGGGAAAGGAAGGCTCAATGCCACTCCCATCCAGATAAAAACTGGTTCTCAATCCCCTCTAGTCAATCATGACTTGATCTCTCTTGTCACAAAGCCCTCTTTTGCCAGAAAAAATGAATGATGCCAGTTGTATGTAAGCATTCAAAGCTCATCCCCGGGGCCACAAACAAATGTGAACTGAGGCTGTTTAAGCAAAGAACTTGGTTTGTTTGTTTTTTTTCAGAGGAAAAACCCATTTGAGATTTGTGTTTGGCAAGTCCTGACTGAGCACTGGCTCTTTCAGTGATAGCCCCAGCAGCACTTACGGAGAGATTCCACCTCGCTCATCACTCTCCCAGGAGATGCGATATGGGGAGAAAGCAACACCTTCGTGCAGGAAGTGACATTCGGGCAGCATACTGGATGAGGAGTGGGGTTGTGACAGCCCAAAGGCACCTGGTGAAGGGAACCGCATGTTCAAAGGCTGAACATGTGAAAGTCGGTTCCATTAGGGTCCTACCCTCCTGCTGAAGCAGCTCAGGATCCCTAGTGAGTGGCAATCCATCCTTCTATCTCACATCTCAGTCTCCCTTCTTCCTAAGGTTCCTGAAAGCATCTTGCACCACAAGGATGAACTGTTTGTCTTTGACGTGAAGATCACTTTATTATCAAATGGTTTTTTCTCTCTGCTCTCTGCTAGGCCCACGCTTGCCTAAATTAGTCCCAGCACTAACAACATGAAGGCTTCGGCACTAACATTAGCTGGAAATGAGCCTTTAGTTTCTAAATGAATGCTCATAAGGAACTATCTCCAACTGAGAAATGTGTGAAATGGTGTTGTCAGAGCCTGAATGTCCATGGGGGCTCTTGAGGGGCTGCTTCAAGGAACTTG
The DNA here is from genome assembly GCA_004026705.1 of Nesogale talazaci. Lineage (NCBI taxonomy): Eukaryota > Metazoa > Chordata > Mammalia > Afrosoricida > Tenrecidae > Nesogale > Nesogale talazaci. The sequence goes on along the minus strand of PVJH01018175.1, from coordinate 12,180 downwards.
TTCATGTCTTTTTTCTGTAGCAGCTCCTAGATAGTCCCTCTTATTACTTGTGGTTCTGGGTAAAATTTTTCAAATGGATGAGATATATCTTCTCCCACTTGTGAATCTTCTTCCACTCATGTAGGTGAGTTGGAGGCAGAGTGACCTGCACCATGCTTAGAACCAGGGATTCAAAAATGAGCACTGTTTTTCTCAACATTAGCCCATTTCCCCCTCCAAATGAAACCTCTACAGACTAGAGGGGATGATCATGTCTAAGAGAACATGGTGAGAAGGCCTACCTTATTGAGTGGCTAACCAAATCAAAATACCAAACACACCGTCATCCAGCCAGTTCTGATGCAAAGAATCCTATAGGACAAAGTACAATTGTCCTTTGTGGATTTCTGAGACTGTAAATTTTAATGGGGGTAGATGGTGGAGAAATTGCTGGTCTGAGGGTTAACAGTCAAATGCATACAACATATAACCCACTCCTCCACTGTGAAACTGGAGAATAACTAGCAGTATGTTGATGTTTAAAAACAATAGTGATAATGTGAATATATTGATGTTCCTAGTGCTGAGATGCCCAGAAGATGAAGTAAATGGTTCTTGTCTGGAGAAGTCAGTTAAGACCCGAAGAAAATAATGTTTGTACTGCATCCTAAAGTGTGCCAGCCAAAAGAGTTGCAAAAAAAAAGTTCTAGATTTAGGAAACAAGACTACTAGAGGTTTTACAAAATGTATTTTCCGATTTGAGATTGATCTGTTCAGGCTTAGAAAACTAGATGCCTCAGATGGAGTTTCGCGTTGATTTTATAAAACACTTATAATAATGAATACAAAATCACAAGACATCACAGCGATCTGCTGGCAAATGTTTAACTATGGGCTTAGGGAGGAGGTAGAGATTCCTAATTTGTCACATTCTGTGCTACAAATCCTCTCATAATAATAAGCTTGATGGTTACCAAAGGTGCCAATGGACTTGCAAAATTCCTAGGAAATTATGAGCCATCTCCAGTGCGCCTCCACATTAGTGGCACTCAGGGGACCACAGGACTTGAATCTCCTTCACTGAGAGATAGAGCAGCATGAAGGGTAGTGATCGCCTCTTAGCATGCCTGGCAGTGGCCAACACGTCTTCCCTGACTGAACTTCATATCTGTTGAATCAGGCAAAGCTTTTCTTCCTCTTTATAGAGGAATTTGCTGGGCTCATTTCATCAGAGGGGAGGGGAGTGTGATAGATTTAACATTAGTAAAGGATATTAAGGTAGCTCAAGAGAAGGTGTGTGTGTGTGTGTGTGTGTGTGTGTGTGTGTGTGTGTGTTGGATAAAGAGAGAAAGGTTTAGGGTTTCAGCAGCTATGTCCACACTAGGATGAGAAAAGTCCCATCATGGGAGTGGCCCACCACAAAAGGGCAGGGACCACCAGACTGACCCTACTACTTCTCCTGGCACCAATGCCACTGCCGTGTTGGATGGAGATGACTGTTCCTGAGGAAGTGCATTTCTGTTACAGCTCCATATTGCAGAAAGAAGAAAAGAATGATGCACACCTACCTTCTTGCTCCTGTGCTGTCTTCCAGAAACTGACTCACCCGGGAGTTTGACCTGAACAGGTAGATTCCACATCCTCCTCCTGGCTCCACTGGCATCTGGTAACTTGAACTCTGTGTCACTACTGAGGTAATAAAATGTGTAGTATGACATTTTCCAGAGCCCAATATTAGTTCAGATGCTGAAGGGTAAGTGTCATCCACACATTCCATGTCACCAGTCATTAAGTCCTCCTGTGACGTGTGCAAGATATTTTTCTTTAGAACACAAAAATGTTGTTTCTTAAATTCTTCATAAAAATGAAAATCCCAGGCTGAGCCCCGGTGGCGTAGTGGTTGTGTGCGGGACTGCAGCCCACTGGGATGGAGGTTCCATTCCAGATCCACAGGAGCAAAGGCTCGGCCTGAGGGCAGTGATGCCCTCCACTGCCCACCACCTGAGGGCAGTGATGCCCCCCAAAAAAAAAAAGAAAATCCCAGATACTAGGGAAGGAATAGATGACATATTATGCCTGAATTCCTGTCTTCTTAGACAATAGAATTAGATATACTCCACCGGCTCTATGTAGCCACAAAAGAGAAGTGTCGAGAAATCCAGCATATGTGGTAAACACAGCCGTGCTTTGGAATCAGACAGTCCTCATTGATCAGCCATTGCCTACAAATGGCAGGTGACTTAGCCTCCCTGTGCCTTAGGTTTGCCACTTGTAGAATGGATATTGAAGTGTTGATGGGATCAGGTACCAGGCACCAAAATCACAGAACAAAAAAATCATCTTGATGTGAATGAGGGGGAGGAGGGCAGAGTGGAAACCCAAAGCCCATCTGTAGACAATTGGACATCCCCTCACAGAAGGGTCACAAGGAAGAGACAAGCCAGTCAGCGTGCAGTTTAGCACCAACAAAACATACAACTTTCCTCTGGTTCTTTAATGCTTCCTCCTCTCCCCTCCCCAACCTCATGACCCCAATTCTACCTTATAAATAGGTCAGGCCAGAGCATGTACATGGGTACAGATAAGAGCTCTCAGCACAGAGCATCCAGGACAGATAAACCCCTCAGGACCAAATAATGAGAGAAGTGAAACCCGGAGGGTAGGGAATAGGTGAAGGGAGAAAGGAGGGATGGGTCACAATGATCTACATCTAACTGCCTCCCTAAGGGACAGACAACAGAAACGTGGGTGAAGAAATACTTTGGTCAGTATAAGACAAGATAAAAATAATCTATTAATTATCAAGGGTTCATGAGGGAGGGAAAGGAGGGGAGTGGACGGGAGGGAAAAATGAGGAGCTGATTCCAAGACTCAAATAGTAAGAAAATGTTCTGAAAATGATAATGGCAACACATATACAAATGTGCTTGACACAATGGATGGATGGATAGATGGATGAATTGTGATAAGAGCTGTAAGAATGCCCAATAAAATGCTATTTAAAAAAGAAAGAAAAAATGCCCTTGATTGCCAAAAAAAAAAGTGAACACTATAATAATAGCATGGTCTCATTGGTTGTGTTCAAGATTAAATTAAATCTTCCATGTAAAAATAACTAAATCACAGAGGTGCTTACAAACTATTTCAAAAACTTTTATGAGGGGCAGGTTGGTATAATGAAAGGCATATGAACATTGGAGTCAGACAGACCAACTGGTAGATATGATTTCAGCTCCTGTTTCCTCATGCATAATATAATGATAATAACAGCCCTTCCAATTTTACCAGATTGCTGTAAAGGGTAACCTAATGTGTGTAGAAAAGACCTAGCATATAATACATTCTAATATGTGATAGGCATTATTCATATTACTGCTATTTCTGTAAACGAGGAAAGATCTCAAGAAGACGGATTGGCCCGGTGGCTGCAACAGTGGACTGAGACATAAGAACCAGTGGGAGGGGGTTGCAGACCTGACAGTGCTTCTCCCTGTGGGACGTAGGTGCTAAGAGGGGAAACCGACTCCGCACTGTGTCAGTCCATCTCTTTGAGGGTCTTCGTCTTGTTCACTGTCCCTCCACTTCACCAAGGATGAGGAAGAGACTTCTCCAGAGCCTTGACTATCCTGATAATATTCCCCAAATACCCGAAACAAAGTCTTCCTACACTTGCCTCTAAGGGGCATTCTGGCTAAAGTTCTTACAGACAGATTGCAGCGTTCTTTTGGCAGTCCACAGTACTTCCAATAGTCATAACCAACATCCTACTTCAATTGCATCCTTATTCAATGCCCAACTTGTACATGAATATGAAGCAGTTGCAAATACCATGTCACGCGTTAGGCCCCCATTGATCCTCAAAGTAACATCCTTGCTTTTCAATTTCCTGAAGAGGTTGTGTGCAGTAGATTTACTCAATGCAATGCATTATTTGGTCTTTTAACTGCTTTTTTAATCAAAAGGCATTGATTCAAGCAAAGTTGAAGCCTTGAAACTTCCATCTCTTCTCCATTTAGCATGAATTTTACCTACTGCTACAGTTGTGAGGATTTTGGTTTTCTTTAAAATGAGTTGTAATCCATATGGAGGGAGCCATTTTTGGTCTTCATCAGTAAGTGCTTTGAGTTCTCCCTTTCAACAAGCAAAGATACGTCACTGCATATCTTTCATTGTAAGTAAGACTTCCTCCAATCCTGTGCTTCATTCTTCTTCATATATTTCAGTTTCTCTGATTATTTGCTCAGCATACAGGTTGAGTAAACCTGGTGAGAAGATATCACCCCGATGCACCCTTTTCTATATTTTACATCACACAGTATTCCCTTGCTCTGCATGGATAACCACCTCTTGATCCATAGATCAGTTCTGTATGAGCAGAAGGAAGCTTTCTGGAATTCCCATTCTTCTCAAGGTTCTCCATAATTTGTTGTGATCCACACTGTCAAATGCCTTTGCCTAATCAATGAAACACAACTAAATATCTTTCTGGCATTCTCTGATGTCAGCCAAGATCCGTCTGACATCAGAAGTGGTATCTCTTGTTTCAAGTCCTATTCTGAGTCTGCCCTGAACTTCTGGCAGCTCCCTATTAATGTAAATGCTGTAGCCATGGTTGGATGGTATGGTTGGATGGTCTTCAACTAAATTTTCTTTGCATGTGATATCAATGATATTGTTCTATAACTGGGCATTTGGCTTGGCCATCTTTCTTTGAAATGGGTACAAATATGGATCTATTCCAGTAAGTTTGCCAAGTAGCTGTTTTCTAAATTTCTTGGTATAGACAATTGAGTGTTTCCAATGCTTTATGAAAACTTTCAATTGTTGAAATCTTTCAATTATCGAAACCTTTCAATTGTTGGTCCATCAACGCCTGGAGTCTTGATTTGGTTAATGATCTCAGTGAAGCCTGGACTTCTTTCAGCATCCTTGATCCTTGCTCATATTCTGTCTCTTTAAATGGTTGAATATCAACTAGCTCTTTTGGGTATAGTGACTATAGTCTTTCCATCATCTTCTGATTATTCCTGCATCATTCAATATTCTGCCCATAGAAACTTTCAATGCTGCCATTCAAGGTCTGCTTCAGTTTAGGATATGTTCAGCATGTTCTTCCTTTAAGACTTTCTAAATCCAGGGCTTTGCACATTATATTTTACTTTTTCTTCTGGAACTGTCCTTTAAAACTTCTCTTTAGCTCTTTGACTTCATTATTTCTTCCACTTGCTTTAGCTGCTCTATGATTAAGAGTAAGTCTCAAACTCTCTTCTGACATCCATTCTGATCTTTCCTTTCTTCCCTGCCTTTTTCATGATCTTATGCTTTCTTCATGTATGATGTTCTTCATGTCTTCCCACAGCTCATCAGGTCTTCTGTAATGATGCATCAAATCTGTCCTTCATAGACTCTGAAAATTTGGGTGGGATAACTGCAAGGCTGTATTTTGTCTCTCTTGAACTTGTGTTAAGTTTCTTCTATTTCAACTTGAACATACATATGAGTAATTCATGGTCTGTTCCATAGTCAACGTGTAACCTGATTTTAGCTGCTGATATTGAGCTTCTCCATTGTCTCTTACCACAGATGGAGTTTATTTCATTTCTGTGTATTCTATCTGGAGAAGTCCACATGCAGAGTAACCTTTTTTTTTTAATCATCTTATTGAGGGCTCATCCAACTCTGATCACAATCCATAAATCCATCCATTGTGTCAATCACATTTGTACATTTGTTGCCATCATCACTCTCAAAGCATTTACTTTCTACTTGAGCCCTTGAAATCAGCTCCTCATTTTCTCCTTCCCTCCTCACCCCACGTTTTTCATGAACCCTTGATAGTTTATAAATTATTATTATTTTGTCATGTCTTACACTGCCCAACATCTCTCTTCACCCACTTTTCTTTTGTCCATCCCCCAGGGAGGGGGTTATATGTAGATCCTTGTAAATGGCTCCCCCTTTAGAGTCACCTTTTATGTTATTGAAAATCGTAGGTATTTGCAATGAAGAAGCTGGTTTTACAAAATTTTATCATGAGATCTCCAACTTTGTTTCTATCACTAAGGTCCTATTTTCCAACTATTGTTTCTACCTCTGTTGCCACCTTTTTCATAGCATAGCTACTAATTACCAATGCACCTTGATTGCATGTTTCATTGATTTCAGACTGAAGATGTAAGTAGGAGTCTTCAATTTCTGCATCACTAGTTTTAGGAGTTGGTGTATACATTTGAATAATAGTTGTATTGATTATACTTCCTTGTATGCAGATAGACATTATTCTATTACAGACAATTTTGCACTTCAAATTAAATCTTGAAGTGTCCTTTTTGAAAATTAATGCAATACCATTCCTCCTGATTCTGCCATTTCCTGCATCATAAGCCGACTAGAATATTATCTCATTCAAAATGGCAATACCAGTCCATCTCAGCTCACTAATGCCTGGGATAGAGATCTTTGCGCTCCACTTCATTTTTAATGACTTCCAGTTTTCTCAGATTCATATTTTATACACTCAAAATTCCAATTAATGATTAATGTTTACAGCTGTTTCTTTTCATTTTGAGCCACACGTCATCTGCAAATGAAGGTCCCGAATGCTTGACTCCCAAAGCATTTACTCCATCCTTGTCAGCATGGTTCATCAACCTTGAGAAGGCAGTTCTTCCTCAGTCATCTTTTGACACCTTTGAGTCCTAGGGGTTCATCTTCTGCCCCACTCTCTGACAGTGTTCTGCTTGTATTTATTAGAGTTTCTGTTACTGACAATGCTCCAAGGCTATACATAGGGTTCTCTGTGGTTAATCCCTCTGAAGTGTACAGGCCATCCCTTCACTGCGGTCTGTTCTTAATCTGAAAACCTGTTCATTTGGGGTGACCCTGCTGATATTTGATATCAGCAACACAGCTTTTAGCACCACAACAGAAGACACAAGACATAAACCACCACCGGAGAACCAACTGAGAAACAAAAGATGATTTGAATGGGTAGATAGTTTATGAAGAACTTATAAATCATAGTTCTTTTTTATAATACTATGGTTCATGAGTTTCCATTTACAAAATACACTTATTGTTTCATGTTCTTCTCTTGCTTATCCCGTTAGGCAACCAGAACAGCAACAATGTAAGTAAAGTATGATTTCACTGGTCCGCCAATGAGAAGAATCTGACTTTGACAGGTTAAGTGCTTTGTCTAGTCACACAGCAAATTAGAGAGAAAGAGTCAAGGCCAAAATAGAGATCTTCTGGTATAACATGTTGTGTTCTTTCCATTATTCGATTATATTTCCTTATTAACTCCCTGGGAGGCATGCTACTTAAAGCAGCTCAACTGCTAAAAGATTGGTGGGATGCCAGCCTCCCAACAGGTAACATTAAGTCTTAGAAGCACTATGCACGGTTCTACTCTGTTACATGAAATCGCTTCGAGTCAGAATTGACTTGATGACAGGAAGGTTTCTTTGGATTTGTAAATTCAAAATCTTTTTATTTGTTAGCATTTGTTTGTCTGTTACTATGCTAAAGAGGTTCTGCTCAAAGATGAATCTACCTAAAATAATTTAAGAATAAAATTTCTTCAGGAAATCTAGCAGTTTTAACTAATTACATGACTCTCAATGTTTTAAAAACTGTTCTTGAAAATAAGACAATCAGATTTTAAATAGGGTAACTACCCTCACTTAAGCCATAAAAATTAATGTAATACACATAAAAAAGTGATAAATTGTTAAAGCTAATCTTTTAAAAGTGTTTCTTTTAACTTTCTGAAAGTTATTTCATTTCTCCAATTAACTTCCATGTTAACAAGACCAGCTCATTTGCCAAGTGAAATCTAAATTTGATGCCAACACATATTATTTGCAACACAGAGATTCAAAAAAGCTTTTAGCATTCTTTAGGTCTGGATCTCGTTTGACATCTTTTCCTCTAGCTTTGCCACTGTAAGAAGAGGATACAAAACAGTATGGGTTCCAGAATGTTCCATTCTTGAGATAGCTCCATTTGGAATTTTTAGTGAAATGTCCCATTTATCCTTCTGTGACTACCACACTCAGGGGTCGGCTGAACTTGGGGTCCACAGGGATTATAGAGAAGGGATTGGGTACAGAGTTCACGCCAAGGCTACATGTTTGAGGAACTTGGAGTAAAGCCAGATCCTGCTGCAGGGATTTAGGAGTGAGTTAAATTTAGCCCAGGAAAGCTTTCCCTAATGAAGGATTTCTGAAGTCCATCTCGTTCTTTTGTTACCAATAATGATAATAATAATTACCACATAATGACAGAGAACTACGGGTCAAGCACTTCACATGCACTATTTGTATCTTGAAAAATAAACTGTTACAAAATAGGCATTATAATTCTTGTTTTACAGCTGACACAATTGAGGCTTAGAATGGAAATTCAGTAATTTTTCCCAAATCACATAATAATAAGAGACAGAAATGGCATTTGAAAGCAAATCTGTCTTATTTCCTTTCCTTCTACACTTCTGTTACTTCACCCAATACCTCCCCCGGAAGCAGCGAGACCAATGCTGTCTTCAAGTATGCATGTTAAAGCAGAGAGGCTCAATGACTGACCAGAACATACATATTGTCATCTACATACACAACACTCTATTAAGCACTGACCCAATGAAGAATTTCTTTTGGGGGACCTTTTCTTTGACTTGGGGAAAATTTATCTCCTTGGACCTTGCCCCCACATTTGCCAATCATCTACTTCTGTGGCCAATAGACATGACACAAAAATGAACAGCTACTTATTCAGACCTCAAAAAAATAAACAGAACTTACTTCTATCCTGTCAGTTCCAATTCAAACTGACCCTCTAGGACAGGGTAGAACTGTTCCATTTGGGTTTCCGAGATGACAGATCTCTGGCGGTTTCAAACTGCTGACCTTGCAGTGAGCAGCCTAATGCATGACCTATCTTTTTCATCAAAGAGCAAAACTATATAATGACCCACTGGCATCTCACTGATCCCAAACAATACAACTCACGTCAGAGTAACAATTGAAAATGTGTTCTTTTTTTAAAAAATACTTTTATCGGGGGCTCTTACATCTCTTACATTCCTCCAGTGTGCCAAACACATTTACATATATGCCACCATCATTTTCAAAGATTTCTCTTCCCATTTGATCCCCTAATATTAGCTTCCCATTTCTTCCCCTTTCTCCCCTCCCTTCCTTCCTCATGAACTCTTTACAAGTTATAGATTATTTTTCCATCTTTTACATCGTCCCCTGTTGCCCACTTTTCCATTATTCGTTCCACTAGATGGGAGTTCTTGATTGATCCTTGTGGTCGACTCCCCACTTCTCCCCCCCACCCTCCCCTAATCCTCCTGGTGTCTCTACTCGGACTCCTCTTGTACTTGTCCTTTTGCGCTTGGCTTACTTCACTTAACATAATTTCCTTCAGTTCTTCCCATGTGGCGATATGTTTCATGCGTTCATTACTGCTTTTCAGCAATGCGTACTACTCCATTGTATGCATATATCACAGTTTTTAAATTCATTCATATGTTGGTGGAAATTTGGGTTGTTTCCAGCTCCTTACTGTGACATGTGCTATAATGAACACTGGAGCACAGGTGTCTGGCAATGAGATTCTGAGTATCTTGAGTTAGATACCATCTCATCGCATCAGTCACCTAACTCAGGAATCACAGTGTCACAAGTAGATCATTGACTTGTGCCTGTCAGACCTCCTCAATCCTCAAGTGAGAGCTCTGCTATCCAAGCCCTAAAAGAGGCCGTGTGTGCAATGGGCGTGTGCAGTGTGATACATCATTTGCTTTCTTAACTGTCGCTTCCACGAGCATTGATTGTGGATCCAAACACAGTGAAATCTCTGAAGACTTTAATCTTTCCTCCATTTAGCCTGCTATTGGATCCATTATGAAGACTTTTGTTTTATTTGCATTGAATTTTAATTCATACTGAAGATGGCATCTAGTCCAACTTCATCCAGAAGAACTCAAGTTCTCCTCCCTTGCAGCAAAGGAAGGGTGTCATCGGCATATGGCTGACAAATATGAGTAAATTCCATCTTTTTGGTAGCAATGAGCAGAGTTCATACAAGAAAGAAAGAAAGACATTGTAAGTGATCAAAAATTGAGACCGGATATTAGGAGAGGGTCTGTTAGAATCAGATCTTTTGTTTAGGAAAGGAATCAATACTCAACATTTTCATCAGAATTAATTTGTTAACTCTACAATGAAAATAAATCAGACTGCCTGTGATTCACTTTTTAAAAATATTTTATTATTTTGTTCCCCAAAAGGGTCCCATTAAATAACTTCTACACATATTGTAGTCACATTATTCTCATTTCCATTCTGGTTTCTCTATTTCCATTATTCTAGTTGCCTTCCTCTTTGACCTTCTCATTGTTGTTAAAAAGTAACAGAACAGGGCTATCTACTTCCTAAGAACACTTTCAAAAGTTTGCTAGAATGTTAACAATAAAACATTCTATGAAGAGTTTATTGACAACTTATGATGTGCAGATGACACAATCTGGCTTACTGAAAGTGAGGAGGCACTTGCTGAGGGAGAGTGAGGATTTCAGCCTTCATTATGGATAATAACAATATAAAGAAGACAATAATGAGACAAATAACACTATTATAAATGGAGAAATGTTCAATATTGTAAAGGGTTTTTGTCTTGCTTGGCTCCACAATTAATACATATGGAAGAATCAGTCAAGAGAAAAAAAGACACATTGCTGTGTCTTTTGTACCATCTGCTGCACGATATTCTTTAGCATGTTGGAAAGCAAGTTATTTTGAGGACTATGGTGGGCCTAACTCAAACGATGGCTTTTCAATTGCCTTATAAGCCTGTGAAAGTTAGACATTGAATAAGGAAGACTGAAGAAGAATTGATGCACTTGAATGATGGTACTGGCAAAGAATATTAAAAATACCATGGACTGCTAAAACGGCAACCTGATCTGTCATGGAAGAAGTACAATCAGTGTTCTCTTTAGAAGCGAAAACACTAAGACTTCCTATTACACACTATGGTCATGTTGTCAGTAGAGACCAGTCCCTAGAGAAGGTTTCTACTTGGTAAAGCAGAGCGGTGGTGAGAAAGAGGAAAGCTCTCCCCAAGATGGATGGACACAATGGATGCAATAATGAACTCAGGCAGAGAAACAATTGTGAGCATGGATCAGGATCAGACAGTGTTTCATTTCATTGGATCAGAACTGACTTAATGGCTCCTAACAACAACATGAAGAATATTAAAGAACGAACAAGATAGCAAGGAATCCGAGGGTAAAATTTTAGAAAAGCAATAACAACAGAGAAATAAGCCCAATGAATAAAAAGTGATTGCCAAAAAGACATTTGCCAATATAGAGAAATAACTGTCTATCTAAACTGTAGTTGTGGTGGTCTTCTGGGGAGGTGGATCAAAGTCAAAATACAGAACCTGGTTAAGGTGGATTATTTGATAAACCATTAAGTTCTATACCTAAAACCCCAAAAGTTGACTAGTCTGTCTACAAATTTCTAAGCTGGATTTGAGACTCTTGGGTGGGTCAGAAAACCAAAACCAAAATCATTGCCATCTAGTTGATGCCAGACCCACAAGTGATATGTTTCAAACTGCTGACCTTGTGGTTAGGAGCCTAATGCATATCCACTATGCCACTAGGACTGCGTCAGAAAATTCAAATTGAACTTGCACTTGAGATGGTTAGGATGGATGGCCTTGATCTCTCCCCTCAACGTGCCTGCAGAATCTAATAGCACTTCCTCTGGAAGAAAAATTTCTTTTTCTTAATCTCAATCCTCACCTTATTAGGACATGAAAATTTCTAATAAACAATGGTCAAGACTAATTTATGATAATAAAAGCCAAAGTCATTTTTACTGGGGCTTGGAGATGGTATTGAATGGGAAAAGAACAAAGAATCCTCTATTGTAAAGTCATTTCCAACTCATGGCAGAATTTCTCCTATAGGGTTGCCAAGGCAGTAATCTTTAGAAGAGCATATTGCCACCTCTTCCTCCTGAAGAGGAGCTGGTAGGTTCAAATTTTCAACACTTCAATTAACAGCCACTGAGTCATTAGGGAAATTTTAGGGAGTATGAATGCTTACATCTATACTGGGTGATGATTATATGGACATGCACTGGGATGTACATTTTAAAATTGTACAATTTAATGTAT
>PVJH01018174.1:0-45922 GCA_004026705.1 Nesogale talazaci | reverse complement strand
GCCCTGTGCTCATCTATCAGTGCGTAAGGAGATCTGTAACCTTTGAGCAGAGCTGCAGCAGCTGAGGACCACAGAGAGGCAGAGGACCAGAAAGAGACATGCCTGCTGGCAGTCATTGAGGAGGGATGCCACTGTGGAGCAGAGGATTGCAAACCTAATGTTTTCTGATCCTGACTTGTGGTAAGCTACTCACTTCCCCGATAAACTCTAACCATGACTATTCTCTGAGCTCTGTGTCGCTATTGCAAGCAATGATCAAGCCCAGCAGAGAAGTGGAGTGCAGTGAGAGGAAGGATGAGAGTCAGATAGAGAAAGGAGGATGGCAGATGGAGGGATGTCTGACCCCCTACAGGGTGGGAATGGGGCTCCGTCTGGTGTGGAGCTGGAGTCTCTATCTCCCTAGTGTAGCTAGATGGGATCAGATGTGGCCCTGACATCATTTGCTCAGGATCAAAAGGAAATGTTGTCTTCTTGAAGTTGATAGATAAATAAGGAGGGATATATTAATCAATTAATGAAATAAAAAATTGAAAGTACAAGGTACTAAGAAAGCTCATCTTAAAGGAACTGATGAAATAAAGGAAAACTTTCTTGAGGAACCATAGCTTGAGCTGGATCTGTAAAACACTAGGGATTTAGCAGGCAAGGAGCATGGGCAGCTGTGACCCACAACCCAGAGGACAGAAGGAGAGTCGGGGCTGAGGTGCTCCAGCGTGGACGCCCTGGGAGGACCGAGTGCTGGGAGGCCATGCCAGGAAGGGAGGCTGGTGCCTGAAGGAGAAGGTGGTTCCCTCAAGTCAGTCGGAAGCCACAGGCTGGTGGGTGGTGTGGGAGGAAGGCATGATTTTCTGTGCCAGGGAGATGGATTTGAGATGGGCCTGGATGGGGGTGGGGGTGGGGTGTGTGACAACCCTGCAGGGCCCCAGGGAGATCCAGGGATGGACACATGATGCATGTACAGAAGTGGGCAGATTCCAGAGATTCTGGGTTAAACAACCAGGCTTCATGATGGATAGATGGGGGCAGGAGGGGGTAGGGTGGGGACGACTCCTGGGTTTGAAGTTTGGGGTGATGGATGGTGATGGTACCACTTTCTCTGATCAGGACTTTGGGGGTCAACCTGGATGAGTTGAGTTTGGAGTCCTTGTTGTCAAGGCTTTGAAAGATGCAAAGACAAAAGTCAAAAAACTTGGGGTCAACTTGACAAGAATCAAAAAGCTGCAGGAAGAGTCAGATTGACATCATACCCGACAGTCACTGTCCCCATTCAAGACCTAGTTAATTTCAATGTGCACACCTTGTCCCCTTGCAGAAGGACTATCACTCTGTGCTTATCAGTAAGTGCAGTTGAAACTACCCTTGGATTAAAAAAATACCGTACAGCTATGCAGTATCATATTATTTAGCAACAAAAATACGTAAGTTGTGACGTATACTAGGGCATAGATGAATCTTGAAAACATGCTGAATGAAATATGTCAGTAGGATCTCACATAAGATATCTCGAGTAGGCCAATACATAGAAGCCAAAGGCCATTAGTAATGACCAAGAGTGGATGGAGGGGGAGACCCAGGGATTGCTAAGGGACAGTGCATTTCCGTTGCTGTTGGTAGGGACTGTCATGACAGTTCTAGCCCATAGCAACTGTAGGCACATCGGAAAGAACTACTGCTGTCCATTTTTTTTTTTTTTTTTTTTTTAGGCATCACTGCCCTCAGGTGGTGGGAGTAGGAGGCCCAGCCTTTGCTCCTGGGAGCCGGAATTGAACCTCCATCCCAGTGGGCTGCAGTCCTGCGCACAACCACTACGCCACCGGGGCTCAGCCAACTGCTGCCCATTCTTGTGCCACACTCACAACTCTTCCTCTGCTTGTGCCCATGGTTGCCACCATGCTGTCATTCCATCTCCTTGAGGGCCTTCCTTTCCTTTGCTGCCTGTCTACCTTACTGTACATGATGCCCTTCTCCTGGGACAAGTTTCCCTTGACAACATGCCCAAAGTAGATAAGAGAAGTCTTGCCATCCTTGCCACTAATGAACATTCTGACTTAACTTCTTCTAAGGCAGATGGGCTTCTCCTTTTATCAGTCCATGATACTTCTCCAGCCCCACAATTCAAGTGTGCTGATCCCTCTTTGTCTTCTTCATTCAGTGTCCAACTTTCACAGGCATGGGGTGCAATGGAAAATACCATGGCTTGGGTCAGGCGCACCCCAGTCCTCAAAGTCACATCTTTGCTTTCCAAGTCTGTGAGGAGGTCTTGTGCAGCAGATTGACTTGATGCAGTGGTTCTCAACCTGTGGGTCTTGACCCTTTGGGGGTGGCACAACCCTTTCACAGGGGTCTCGGAAGATCCTCAGAAAACATAAAATTTCATTTATTTGTCATTAGAAAAAATGCTTCACAATATATCATTACATATTGTTTTTGTGATTAATCACTATGCTTTAATTGTGTTCAATTTGTAACAATGAAAATTTATCCTGCATATCAGATATTTACATGATGATTCATAGCAGCAAAGTTACAGCTATGAAGTTATGAACAAGAATAACTTTATGGTCGAGGGGCTCCACAACACAGCTGTATTAAAGGGTAACAAGCAGTAGGACGTTTGAGCACTTAATACAAAAGACTTGCTGCTTCCATAAGCATTGGTTACAGATGCAAGCAAGACAAAATCCTCAACAACATCAACATTTTCTTCATTGATTAGGATGTGACCTCTGGTCCGGCTGTGAGGATTTTTGTTTTCCTTTACATTGCGTTGCGATCCATTCTAAAGGCTGCAGTTCTTGATCTGCACCAGTCAGTACTCCAAGTCCTCCTCACTTTCAGCTTCAAGGCTGCGTCATCTGCACCTCGCTGGTTGTTAATAACCCGTCCCCCAATCCTGATGCCATGACCTTCCTCACGTACGGCATCTTCCCTCATCATTTGATCAGCAGACAGATGAAGTGTGGGGAGAGGCTACCCCCTGGATTTTAAATCATGCAGTGTGCCCTCGTTCCCATCTCACAACTGCCCCTTGATGCCGGTACAAGGGTATGGAAGCACAGGTAGGGATTGGGGAAGCCCCATTCTTCTCAAGTTTACCCGTACTTTGTTATGGTCCATACATTCAAATGCTTTTGCATAGTCAATAGAGCCCAAACGAATGTCTTTCTGGTAACCTCTTCCTTCTGCCCAGACCCATTTGCTATCAGCAATGATACTCCTTGCTCCCGGTCCTCTCGTGAGTCCAGCCTGCACTTCGGCAGCTCCTGTCAATATACCGCTACAACTGTTGTTGGATAATCTTCAGCAGAATTTTAGTTGCAGTCTTATCAGTAGTATTATTCTCTCATTGGAGCATTTTGTTGAGTTACCTTTCTTTGGAATGGGTACAAAGATGTCTTCCAGATTTCCTGGCATAGACGAGTGAGCGCGTCCAGTGCTTCATCGGCTTGTTGAAACAAGCGTTTCTGTTAAAGGTGATGCAACAATTTGGAAATGGATCGGGGCAGTGGTTGAACAAGCATGACAAATGTTACTGAAATGCATATGAAAAAGGTAGACATTGCAAATGCTTGGTTATCTATATCTCCCACCACCACCTTCTGTCAAAATCGTGTTTGTAGGAAAGAAACAAAAACCCCAAACCTGCTTCTTGATGCCTGCTTGAAGGGAGACTTGTAGAGACCACCATGAAGTGTCTGGTTGATTCGTATATAAGAGGTAGTTGTTATTAATGGGGAAGGCAGTGCAAGCACCACACTGGTGATATCCATCATAAGCATCTGTGATTTTATGCAGCAAGAAGTGTAAGAGCTACATTTTATTACAGGAATAAACGGCATTGCCTCTAGAAATGACTCAGATGCTGGTAGCAGCAGCACTCCTGGGGCTGACTGTCTCTCCAGTCAGGGTTCAGGCAAATTTCTGTTAACTAGTAATAAGGTTCCTCTCAGAAATGACAGCATTTAGGATAAAGTGTTGCATTTTGATGAAGGAACAAGCTATGCAAGAACTATGCGAGCAAGAGCCAAGATAAAACAAACAAAACCCCCAAGTCAACGAGAAGGAAAAGCAAGATGGGAGGACTTCTTATTTACTGAGTTGACACATTGCAGATTTGGTAGAAAACAGCTTACCCCCTAGTGCACTGGCGTGCTTTGTGTGGGGGCGGGCAGAGGAAGGGTAAGGGGATCTGTTCAGAACGCTGAAGTGTACGCATCTGAGTACGCTGGGCTCCTGTCTTGGCCACAATGACAGGTAAAAAGGACCAGCTTGTTGAACCGTCGGGCCGATCGATAGCTCTTTAGGCGTTTGCCAATCACCCCATTAGGTGCTCCAAGGACTCAGCTGTGAGAGGGGAAGTGGCGGGTGGCTCTGTGCAGGGAGGCGGGAGACTTCAGG
This sequence comes from Nesogale talazaci, assembly GCA_004026705.1. NCBI lineage: Eukaryota > Metazoa > Chordata > Mammalia > Afrosoricida > Tenrecidae > Nesogale > Nesogale talazaci. Next base: position 41,524 of record PVJH01018174.1, on the reverse strand, counting down.
TTTGGATCCCTGGCGCTGGCTGCCGCTGCACAGCTGACATCTTTGTAGCAACACAGCAGACATTCCCATGCCCTGAGCAACCAAGGCCAAAGGACAGCCCGTGCTTCAGGGGGGACTTAAGGTAGCCACAATGGACGTGTCACGATCCTCCTGCTTCTATTGGAAACTCGCACCTCCCAAAGTCCCAGGGAGACGTCTCCATAGGTTAGCATTTACAATGCAAAGAAATCCGGGAGATGTTTGCTGTGAGGGGAAGTTCAGAGGGATTTCCCCCTACTCCCCACTTCTGCCCGTTTCTTTCAACGCCAATTTTGAACTAAAAAAATCATTTAAAGCCAAACGTTATCTTCTGGCTAAATTTGCATTAGAATTATTCTTTCCAAGTGCCACTTCCTCCCATAATTTTTGCCAGAGCACCAGGGATGTGGATGCTTTACGTGGTCTAGAAAGGGGTATGGCGTGGAAAGGCTTCAAGTGGTCCAGAGCATTCTAGAGGTGTGTAGAATAAAACAAAGCAAAACCCCCAAAACGGTTTGTGTGTATGTCTTTCTTGAGGAGGAAGTGCAAAGCGTACACAACACTCTCCAAGGGGACTGCAATTCCCTGGCTGCCCATGCCATGGTGGACACCAACACTGCTCCTTTCCCCGCGGTGTATTTCCCTGGAAGTCCAAGAGATGGCAGCACACACAGCCACTGCAGCTGTCCCATTTTCCCGACCAGACAGCATTTTCAGGGGTCAATCTGAGTGATGCGTGCTGTCTCATGGATAATTTTGTTTTGACTTGGAGTCTTATCAAGCTGTCCTAAAATACTTGTCGGGGAGCAGAATGAGATCGAGGGAGCAGTCCTGTCCTTAAAAGTCACATTTTCTTTTTTTTTTTTTTTAAGTTTTATTATTATTATTTTTTAAAGTCACATTTTCAAAGACATTATTTTTATATACTTCGGGTTAAGTCATTGGGCCGTGTGTGGAGCAAAGTGCAGACTGTGGTTGGGGTTGAACTAAAGACCTTCACATACTGTGAAATTGAATGTAGTCTCCCAGCTGTTTAGATAGCATACCAGGAATTACTTAAACTGAGCAAAATTACTTACTCTTACCTAAAATACTTTAGCTTCTTAGAACCAACCGCCCAGACATCTGTCAGGTTTTGTTTTTGTTTCTTCAGTCCTTGGAGGATGGAAAGTAGTAGAAAAGGGGAAGTTATTTTGCATACATAGACTCTAAGGATTTAAAAATTTTGACAAATAGGTATCACTTTCACTTTCTGTAGAAGTAGGTGAAGGATGAATCAGTGTATATTGCAAGTGAATCACACTGGAGTATTCTTAGTTTTTCACTTTAAAGATACCTAGTGCAGCTACTTGTCATCAAGTCAATGACTGCACATGGGGAAGCAATGTGTTTAAAAATAAACCCCAAACTCATTGCCATCAAGTCAATTCTGACGCATAACCACCTTACAGGCAAGATAGGGCTGCCTTGAAGACTTCAAAGACTGGAACTCTGTGCAGTCGTACAGTGCTGCATCTTGTCCTTCCAAAGTAGGCTTGAACTGCTTACCTTGTGATCACCAGCTCAACTCAGAACCAGGACACTACCACTATTCTTGCCCTGTGTGCTGAAGCCAGGTCCCAAACAAAACTTTAAAATACATAGTTATTTCTGGGGCTTAACAAGGCGGATTACAATGGCATTTCCCAAGTAAACTCATTTGTGTAATGGTATATCTTATCTGAGATTAGTGGTTCTGGGTAACGAAATTAAGTCACCTTAAATTTTTTGTTTATTTTTTTTTCTCTGCTTATATCTTAAAGAAGACCTGGAAAAAAAAATCAGCTGGTGGGCTTAACTGGGAGATAGTCCACCTATTATTATTTTTTGGGGGGGGGCACCACTGCCTCTGGTGGTCGTGGGCACTACCCAGTGCCACTCCTGAGAGCCACCACTGGATTTGAACCACCAAATCCGTGGGCTGCAGTCCCACACTCAACCTCTTAGCCACCAGGGCTCAGCCCCCACCCATTATTTTTGTTTCTTTTATAAAAACTCTCACTGCCATCATATCAATTTCAACTCACCTTGGCCCTACAGGACAGGCTGGAAGTGCCTCCTGTGGATTTCTGGGACTCTGTAACTCTTTTCTTTCCAGGGATAGGAAAGTTTCATCTTTCCCTATGGAACAGCTGGTGGATTTGATTTGCTGAAAGTGTGGTTTGCAACCCAGCACATTAGTTCACTATGCCACCAGGGCTCGGTTCCTTTGATGAGGTTCTGTAACATGCTTAAAATTCCTAATAATTAAGCAGTGGTACAAATGTGCACGTTATCAGTTTGAGGCTGTTCTTTGTGGAAGAAGAGGCTGGACAGAGCCTGGTGGGGGTGGACTGACGCCCACAGGAGCTACACAAAGGTGGCCAGAAAAGAAGTGGTAACTCTGGGCCAGCTTGCTGGGCCTCCACTTCCACAGAGTCCAGTTCAATCTGCGATGCTCCCTTGAATCCCGGAAAATCCCCTCCAGGGGAGAAACTGGGCCGAGGTGTTGGCGTCCAGCCAGGAGTCCAGCTTCTCTGGGGTGACAGGGCCTTCGGAGGGGACATCAATTGATCCCTCCTTAATCAATCCATTACCATTTTGGAGCGTCTCCTTTCTGGCCTACCCTGAGTGAAGGCTCATGGGGAAGAGGACACAGATGGATGTGGACTCCCTTCCTTGGAGCCGCGTGACCTACCGTGCCTTCCGGTGCGCTGGGGTGGAGAGGGGGTGTAGGGAACCCCGAATGGGCAGGGGGCCGGCGTTTTCCTGGAAGCACTTCTGTCTCGCGTTCTGGGGACTCTCCCAGATGGAGCAGGGCAGCATGAAGTCTCTCCCCTGCCAGCCAGTGGGAGCGACCCCCCGGGGGTTCCTCCAACCAGCTGCCCTGAGAGGGGCACCCCGGTCAGAGGCACCGGCCACCGGGTGCAGGCCTGAGGCCCGCAGAGGAAAGGGCACTTGGCAGGGCTTGGGCCACGCTGCCCAGAGCCTGCTGATTAACCTCGGGGGTCCAGACCGGGGCTCGCAGGGCGGTAAAGGGTCCGGACTGGGGCCCTTCCTCGGGGGTTTTTAACCTTCCGGGAACACGGCAGCAGCTCCGTCTCAGGGACTAGTTTTAAACACTCCGGGTCTCACAGGGGCTGATGGACACCCCCATTCAGCCACGAGGGTCTGACTGCCCCAGACTCCCGGCTAGCCTTCCCATGCTGGAGGGAGACGGAGCGTTCTGGAACCTTTTTATACAGTAGTTCAGGATCTTGACATCGTGTCCACTCACCTAGTTATATAAAGCACCTTTATTTTTATCAATTTTTAAAAATACTGGATTTATGGAACTCACAAACAAACATAATTAGAATCAGCTTACTCTTTAGCTCACTAGAATATTTTTAAATGCCTATCTCACTTTCATTTGACGTAAAATGGCTCCATATATTGTTGGTAGGCGCTCTCCCGTCAGTGCCCACGCCCGGGACCCTGCGCACCCCACAGGGAAACTGCCCAGTTGGGTGGGAGTTCGCCGTCCTCAGGGTGGGGTCAGCGGGTCCTTCGTGGTTGAGTCTTGTAAGCTCTTTGCTAAAACGGCACTTGTAACCAGGACTCTCTAAGGGGATCCTCTCAATGTGGAAACCAGAGGTTTTCATTCCTTACTCTTTTCCTTTTAAACGTTCATCCGCCTGACAGCGTATTCTAAGTCTCATAGTATTATTGATTCTGCCCTTAAGTATATAAAGGTTAGACAGACTGGTGCTTGTAATATTTATTTATCACTTCATGAAATGTGTCATATTTTGATACAAGCCTGCACTTCCGGTGCTTCGTGTTTGTTGTTCCTTCCGAAAACAACATATAAGGTAAAGAGGAAAAGGGCCAAACCAGAGGGTGGCAGGCTGTCATTCGTTTCAGCTTTGTGCTGGATGCAGTGAGTGAAATGCCTGAAAGGGTTCAAAGAGCTAAAAATGTCATCACAGTAGGAAGGAACTTTTCAGAGATGAAGATCCTATGTTTATAGAGGAGCAGTTGCCTGTTTCTAATGTGTCAGACACAATGACTATGGTCTAATGGGCCTACCTCTAAAGGAACGGGGCTCTCCTTCTACCGGGAAAAGATGCTTACGGACAAGTCACGCAGCCAGTCATCCTCGGAGAAAAGCAAGCCAGAGTGTCAACCAAGAAACAATAGGGGAATACTGCATAGAACAATTTCACTGTATTTTTGAATCAGGTATTATTTACTTTTTGAAATTCACACTTAATCCCACCAGGGCAGTGATGCCACAAAAAAAAAAAAAAAGAAAAAGAAAAAGAAAAAGAAATTCACACTTAAACACTTTCTTATAATCTAGTTTGGGGAACCTTTTTTATTGTTATTTAAATATTATTGGATGAATAATAAACTACCTTTCTGTATAGATTTGTTAATATTTGAAAACATCATAGGACAGCCAATCAGTCAGCTGCTTTGGGCCCCACCCCCACTGCGTCTGAGGGCTGTGTATCCAGCAGGACCCTGGTCTCTTGAGGGTATACCTCTTTTTGCTAACCTTACCAAGCATCCTGCTGCCCTTCTACTGGTAGCAATGTCCAAAGTACTCAAGTGCCCCCAACCCTCATTCACATCAATAGGAATTTTTTGTGTTGTTTTGGGTATTTGCTGCCTGATACCCAATCCCACTGGCACCTCATGATCACACAGACCTGCATGATTTTTCCATGTGGGCTGCCTGTACCTCTTTTTTTTTTTGGTTTTTGGGACATCACTGCCCTGTGGTGGTGGGAGTAGGAGGCCCAGCCTTGCTGCTGGATTTGAACCTCCAACCCTGTGGGACGCAGTCCCACACACAACCTCTTCTTGGACAATTTCAATTGTTTTTCTGGCAGTTTATGTCCATGGTGTAGTCATGTTCTTGGTCAAGACCGTAATTCAAAGGCATGGATTATTCTTCAGTCTTCCTTATTCATTAACCAATTTTGACAAGTTGCTTGGGTCAAGGACATCTTAGTTCTCAAAGTGATACCTTGACATGCAGATAAGTTGGGAAAGTCCTGGGCATGATCACGTTCAGCTGGTCTCTTGGCTACAGGCCTTCTTATGATTCATCAACCTCGGGAAGGAGAAAGAGCTGATTTCCCCATGGAACTCACTGCCTTCATCTGGAGGGAGGGTCTTATAGGACGTTTAATCACACTTTGGAAAGCACGTCTTTATAGATCTGTTCATGTTTGAAAACACTGTGTGGGCATTCTGCGGAGAGGTCACTGGTTCTGTTCCAGGCCTTGGCAACACAGCAAGCGAGATGAGTGTGTAGAAAAGTCCTATTTACACTATGTTGTCTATGTGGCCCACTAGGTGTGCAGCAACATTGCGAAAAAGTGGTAAGACACGCCTTACATTTGAAGTGCAACCCAGAGACCACCTTGATAAGAGACATGTCTGTATTCTGGAGGGAAAATGGCAGCAGGAAGGCCAGAGACACACGGGCATTTATTTTGAAGAATGTATGCCATGAGTGGGTTGATCCTTTTTGAAAACCTCTTTTTACTTCACATTTTATCTTTTGGGCATCAGAATGAGTGTAAGTCCAAAAAAGACACAGGTAGGTGTAACGTAATGAACAAATAGGAGACAGTGCGTTGAAACCGTCTTTGGAAAACTTGTTGTTATGCTTGGGCCCATTGCTGCAGCCGCTGTGTCCGTCCATAGGGAGAGTCCCTCTTCTCGAATGAACACGCGAGGCATCCTCAATGGGAATCTGCCTGAGATGCTTACACACTGCAATCAGAACAGCTCCTCTCCAACAGAAAAGAAGACCGGACAGAACAGCATCATCCATGTCACACAAGAACAGAAGGTGCAATGAACATGGAGAACATGGCTTAATCCCACAAGATCCTGGCTTACTTTATCTCAGCCCAGTGGTCAACAGGAGGCCTCAGATGGCCGGGGATCAAGGCTGAGTCTCTGTCCTCCTTGGAGCCCCCAACGGCTCCCAGAATCATAAGAGAAGAGGGAGCCACTTCCCACTCGCTCCGTGTTCTGTGGACCTGTCTGCAAGGGTCTGGGAGACAGAAGTGAGTCTCTGACTCGGAACTGATTAAGAAGCGTCTCTAGCAAGATCATCTCTAAAGATCACAACCACAAACAGGCATCTTCATCAGTTCTGACCAGTGAGCCTAAGGCACTGCTGTCACGAAAGGAGGGAGGAGGAGTGGATCACGCGACAATGCCAGAGGAAGTGATATCAAGATAACTATGAAAGTGTTGTGGTGTTTCAGCGAAAATTTATTACTATTGTTATTATTTTGGTAAAAACATCCCTGCAGTTAGTCCAGTTTGCATACATCAGCCACACCTTCAGGGTTAAAATTCGACTTGAATTTACTTTTTCAGTCTTCTAATGTGCTCAGGAACTCTGATGGTGCTGTTGGGTAATCATTGGACTGGCTGGAGGTTCAAACCTGCCAGCTGCTCCACACCAGAAAGATGAGGCTGTCTGCTCCTGCAAAGGTTTCCAGCTTCTGAAACCCAATATAGGTTTGCGCTGAGCTGGCATCAGCTTGATGGCAGTGGCGGTGTGGGTAATTTGCTTAGGTCAGAGCTATCATTATTACTGAAAGACAAAGACGACTTGGATCAAGTGGTTTGTTTCACCTGAAGGCACAACGAGCAAGTACTGTTGTTTTTGTTGCTGACGCCATCTTTACAATCGCCAATATTGCTCTGTTGTCTGATGTGTTCACGACTGCCTTGAGTTAATTAGCATTTGTGAACCAATGTAAAAAATAGTCATTTTACTAGGGCTCTTACAGCTCTTATCACAATCCATACGTCAATTGTATCAAGCACATTTGTACATATATTGCCAGCATCATTTTCAGGACAGTTTCCTTCTACTTGAGCTCTTGATATCAGCTCCTTTTTCTTCCCTAAAAACCTTTTAAAAATCATTTTATTGGGAGTGCTTACAGATATCATAACATTCCATAGTTCAGTCACCTCAAGCAGTATTGTATAATTGCTACCACACACAAAAAGCACCTTTTGAAGATTTTGTGTTTAGCAAGGGTGAAAAATCATTGTGTATTATACTTGCCATCATGAGATTAACAATTCATATGATAATTAGCATTTAATTAAAACAAAAATGTAAACAAAACAAATAATTATGGGCTTTACAACCTCATTAAAAAACCTTTTGAGAATGAAGCAGTAATTAAAGAAAAAGGCTTATACTCAGTTACTAATTGTGTACTGATATAGCTATTCAACGTAGAAAGCTTTTACAAAACAATTCTGTTGACTCAAAATAGCTTAAAGAGGGCTGAGCCCCGGTGGCATAGTGGTTGTGCGCGGGACTGCGGCCCACTGGGACAGAGGTTCAATTCCAGCAGTGGGGCTGGGCCTCCTACTCCCACTGCCAGAGAGCAGTGATGCCCCCACCCAAAAAAAAAATAGCTTAAAGAATGTTCTATCAACTGATCATAATGATTGACTCACAAACACACACACCCCTCCAGGAGGAAGAACAACAGAAACCATGGGGGAAGAGAGACAGTGGTTGGTGAGAGATAAACAACAACAAAAAAAATTATGGGGCTGAGCCCTGGTGGTGTAGTGGTTGTGGGCGGGACTGCGGCCCAATGGGATGGAGGTTCAATTCCAGCAGCAGCTGCACAGGAGCAAAGACTGGGCCTCCTACTCCCACCTCCAGAGGTCAGTGATGCCCCAAAAAGAAAAAAACAACAACAAAAAACCACAAACAACAACAAAATTATAATCTATCAAGGGATCATGAGGAACTGATACCAAGGGCTCAATAAAAAGTAATTTTCTAGTAAAGAATGATGATAGCATATGTACAAATATGTCTGATACAATTGATGTATGGATTGTAATAAGAATTGTAGAAGTCCTCAATAAAATGATCCCCCCAAGAGAATGATCTATTTAATCAATTTAGAATTATGTCACATATTCTATGGCTAAGTTTTGACACTGTCGGGTACAGGAGGAGGCCTGTGGTCGGTGGAGAGCTCTTTGATATCATGAGTTACTGTCCTGGTGACCTCCACCCTAGGGATGCCCTTGAGAGCACACAATAAAGCCAAGGTTCCAACTCTCATTCACTGCGGTCGTTGGGTCTCCGACTGAAAATCAGCTTAGTGCAGAAAGTTAGAAACATTTTCCTGGGAACCACATGGAAAAATACAGTTAGCATCCCTGCCTTCCCAAGAGTGGGTCTGCAGCATGGAAGAAAGGTTTTGCTGTTGCTGGGTGTTCATAGCAACAGGCCGGGGAGGTCTGGAGAGGAAGACCCACTTGAGGGAAGGCAGAATTTTCTCTTTTTAACAGGCTTGATCATCCAAGGAACCGTTCTCGGGTTTACACAAAGTTCTTGGATCTATTGGTTTAAACAGTTAAAAAATCCAAAACATTCCCTACAATGGAATACTATGCAACAATAAACAGTAATGCTGACTCTGTCAAACACCCAAAGATAGAACTAGAGAATAAAATGCTTAGCAAAGTTAATCACTCTTATAAAGATAAAGGTAATAGTGACACCAGTGTTGTAAGGAAAGATAAAGAAAAAGAAAAGTGGTTTTTACACCAAAAAACACAACTTGGAAGACTCTTAGGAGGTCAGGGACAGGGATGAGGACAGGGAGAAGGGAGGCACAGGAAAATATGGAAGGAGAATGAGAGGGGGGGGGAAAAAGAACAACATTCTTTGGGGCAAGGGGTGGCCTGAAACAATATTATTACCAATTTGCTTTGATGAGATATACTGTGCAACTATACAGAGTGCTTTTTCTTGAAAAACCAAAATAAATTAAAAATAAAAATTTAAAAAGTGAAGGGTCACAGCCTTAAAGCCTCTCCCTCCACCCTCGATTCTTTACTCCTCATATCTAAACATTTGTCTGAGTGGCAAAAAAGAAGGAAAAATAAAACTGAAGTGGACCTGAATTCTTTAGTGATAAACAAGTCTATTTCAAACAAATTAAAAAAATTTAAGCTTCTGTTCATGAAAGGACTTTATTTTTGGATACTCCAAGTTTTAGAAAATGTTTTACTATAAATTAGGTGTGTGGGGAGTGTTCCATTTTGGGCCATCAGATCTTTATTCAACAGTTCAAACCACTCAGCACCATCACTCTCACCCTCTATGTGATCTTACTGGAAGTAATGTTGTGGGCAGGGAGCTATAGATGACAGTCTATTATGTGTTAGGGCTTCAGTTATTGCCCATAAACAGGGTAAAATTAGGGACTATATTTTGAGAGCACAAACCTAAGATGTCAATTAGCATTTGAAGCACTGTGCAAATATTAAGATAATCCAGTAATAACATTCCCCAGTTGTAACAAAGCCTAGTTAGTTTACCACTGGAGTCACTTGATGAAAGTGAAAAGGGTTTGGAGTATTTACTGATGATGATCACAGACTACAACCTTCAGTATGGATTACACCTCAACATAAGGAAAGCAAAAATCACCACAGCTAAACCAATAAGTAATAAGATTGATGCTGTCAAGGATTTAATTTTTCTTGAACATACAATCAATGTCCATGGAATCAACAGTTAAGAAATAAATGGATATATTGCTTTAGGCAAATATGCTCTACAAAGATATGACAGTCATGTAATCTTGTGTCAATTTCAGGATTGGGAGTGTAAGGGTGGAGTCTAGCCTGTCAATCTGGAGATAGCTAATGAGACCTCTGTGTCAGTATGGCTTTCTCCTGAGAATTCTGGGAATTCCAAGTATTCTGGGAAATATTTCCTTCTTGGAAGCAAGAGACTTATGGCTCAGTCTGCTTATGGCTCAGCAACTCAGTGCTGGCAGGGGTCTCCACGTGGCCTCTCCAGCTTCAGAGGTCTGGTTCCATCAGGGTAAGGCCATGTGGCTTCTCCTTTGGCTCCTTCAGCTCCTTGGACGCTGCCATCTTGTCTTGTCCATAATTCATCATCTCTGAGACTAACTCCCCACAACTGGGGAGATAGCTTCTCATCTTCACGAAGGAAATATTGCGAGATTTCCCAGAAGTCTCAGGAGAAAGCCTTGCCCACACAGAGGCCTCATTGGTTACTCAATGGCTATCTCCAGATTAATCATGAAATTAACATAAGCACATGACCTCCACACAATGCCACACACTGGATATACAAACCTCTGCACCCACTGGCCTGTGATTGTCCTGCTGTCATTGCATGTGCTTCGTGAGTCTGAAGAGAACTTCTGGATTGGTATTGGACATATGGGCTGATATCAGACGTACGACCTTGGACTGGACTGGGCTGGGATGCTTTCTCAATATTCATTTCCTCTTGTATATAAACCTTTTCCTTATACACATATGAGTGCTTATGAATTTGTTTCTCTAGTCCACCCTGACTAACACAAAAGGCATCACTTTGAGAACTAAGGTGATTCTGTCCCAATTCATAGTCATTCAGAAGTTGGACAATGAATAAGGAAGACTAAAGAAGAAGTGCTGGCTTTGAATTATGATGTTGGCAAAGAATTTTGAATATATCATGTATTTCCAAGTGAATGAGCAAATCTGTCTTGGGAGAAGTATGGAGAGAATGTCCCTTGGGAAGCTAGGTTGGCAAGACTTCATTTCACAAAGTACTTTGGACAAATTATCAGGAGGGACCAAACCTTGGAGAAGGACATCATGCTTGGCAGAAAAGAGGGTTGGTGAGAAAAAAGGAAGATCCTTAAAGAGATGAAGTGAAACAGTGGCTACAACAAGGATCATGATTGTGTAGGACTGGCCAATATATCTTTCTGTTGTACATGGATTGCTATGAGTCAGAGTTGATTTTGATGACACCTAAAAACATAAAAACAATAGTTGTAAAGCTGAAGGGACCCTGCTGGAACAGAGGTTAAACTAACCTAAAGATCAGTGATTCAAATGTTCATCCTGTCTGCATCCATAGTAATTACAACCTTGAATGAGACCCTAGTCTAGTAGTACACCAAGGTCAACTGGCATAACATAGCTTTCAAAGACAATGTTCGACATCCTACTCTGATAGGTAGCAATTGTGATATAAGCTCGTGATCAGCCATGTGAGATGTAACTACAGGTCTCTGACTGTCCAGAGCAATGAAGAGTGAGGAAATCTAAAGACACCTGGAAATAATTAGCTTAATGGACTAACTAACGAACCACACAAATGTCAGCATCATACCCCTGAGGCAAGAACTAGATGTCTGGCTACCTCTTCCAACTGCTCTGAAAGGAGTATAGAAGGTCCTAGATAGAATGGGAGAAAAATGTGGACTAGAATTAAAAAATCATAAAAGACACCAGGGGGCTGAGCTCCGGTGGCGTAAGTGGTTGAGTGAGGAACTGCAGCCCACGGGGTTGGCAGTTCAAATCCAGTGGCAGCTCTCAGGAGTGGCACTGGGTAGCGCCCACGACCACCAGAGGCAGCGATGCCCCCCCCCCCCACACACACAGATTAAAAAAAAGACACCAGGCTTACTAGTCAAATAGGGAGTAGTGGAGCTCCCAAGACAATACTTTTTGAACTTTAGCCGTGGACATGAATTCATCTCCATTTTAGGATAATCAATCAAAAGGACAGCATTTACCCAAAGACATAGTTCAAAGGGTTGAGAAAGAAGGAAGACCAGATTCAGAAGACACAAGAAGAAGGTAGGATAAGTGATTGTATAAAGAAGGGATTGCAATGGATGGGTTGAGTCAGAATGTGTGTTGACAATTAAAAAATTTACATAAATGACAATGAGTATGAGGCAGAAGAAAATGTTCTATAATTGATTTTGGTGATAATTGTACAACTCTTCTTGATATCATTGAATTATTGACTTTGGATGACATATTGTGGTAGTTACATAATCTGTTGTCAATTTGAGGCTTAAGCGTAAAGGGGTATAGTTTAGTCTGTCAATCTAAACTTGATGATCTCATTTGAAGGCCCTAAGGAGATGATAGATCCTTGGAGGGGGGACACACACACTCACTCCCAGAGAGACATTCCTGCAGATAAGAAACATGGTGCTTCACCCCTGGAGCAGAAGGGGTCATGTGAAAATTCCTTCCAGGACTGAGCTGCTTCTACTGCCACTGGATCCACAACACTGCTCACCCACTGACCTGTGATCTTTCTGCATTCGGTATCCTTTCATGTGTTGCCTCAGTCTGAAGAGGACTTTATAGATTTGCACTGGAGGTATGGCAGACTTAGGGACTTGATCTGGACTGGGCTGGGATGTTTTCTCAATGTGTAAATGCTCTTGCAGATAAAGCTTTTCCTTATTCACATATGAGTCTCCCTGGATTTATTTCTCTAGTCGACGCAAACTAACATATGTGAAATGTCAATAAAACTGTTAAAAAAATGAATGTGGGGCTGAGCCCCGGTGGCATAGTGGTTGTGCGCAGGACTGCGGCCCACTGGGACGGAGGTTCAATTCGAGCAGTGGGGCTGGACCTCCTACTCCCACCACCGGAGAGCAGTGATAGCCCCCCCCCCCCAAAAAAAAAAAATGAATGTGTGTGTTGAATATAACACAAAGATCTGCTCTGGGAATCATCACCTAATTCACAATCAAAAGTGAAAACAAAATGAAAAATCATCAAAATAAATGATAACAATTATAAACAAACAAATAAAAGTCAATCGTCCTGGGAGCCTTCTGGGGCAGTTCAGCTCGGTCCGATTGGGTTGCTGTGAGCTGGGATTGGCTTCGAGGTTCACACCAACAACTGCAAACTGTTGTGGATCCCAGGGCCAGGGCTGCCTTTTGGCTTGGTACAAGTTTCACTTCTAATGCACTGTGGTGATGAGTATTTAACCAAGTCCGTGAGGACATGTTTGAGGAAAAGGAGGTTTCAACAAAAAGGGGTGGGGGGTTTGAAGTCCCTTACTTCATAGAATTTCTTTCTCCATATTGCAGACTTATCCGCATCTCAAAGAAAACAGCATATTTTAAAGAGGAAGGGAGGTGATCTATGTCAGGGATGAAAATGGTTGGAGAATAAATTTGGGAGTTACCACTAGTAATAGCTTACTGAGTGAGTACTCACTATTTGAAGTTTTTTGAAACTCCGCAACAATCAGATAAGGTGGGTTGCAGGTGGGGAACTGATGTCATTGCCAGCTGCCGCCACGCCCTGTGCAAAAAACCCCCAAGGAACAGCAGGGTAATCCTATAGGGCAAGGTAGACCTGTAGACCTGCTCCTTTGGCTACTGCGACTGCAAGATAGCCTCATCACTCTCCTGTGGAATCACCAGTGTATTTGAACTACCGACCTTAAGCTTTGAAGCTCAGTGCTTAACCCACTTTGCCACCAGGGCCCTTTAGATAGAAGCAGGAACAAAGTAAAGGGTTGAGGAAACTAGGTATCAACAGAGGCATAGGGGTCGTGTTGCCGTTAGGTGTGGTTGAGTTGATTCCAGCCCATGGCAAGTCTGCCTGGTCCTGCCCCAGCCTCGCCGTCGTTCTTATGGCGGAGCCCATTGCTGTAGCCACTGTGTCTACAAGGGAACGGGGGGAGGGAAAACCCAGATGGTGAAGTTTCCTGGTGAAGAGCCGTTTTATTGGTGTTTGTGCCCAAGTGTGAGAGAGAAAAGACAGGCAGATGTGTTGTCAACTGAGCTCTGAGGGTGAGGGAGGTCAGTAGTCTACTGGTCCTGAGGGGTTGGTGGGATGGGGAGAGAGGTGCCTTGGCTGGAGCCCGGGGGAAAGGTGCTGGTTGAGGAAGCCGGGAGGAACTGCACAATGTGACTCCATTTGCAGTGCTTCCAGGCTCCCCTTGACCTGGGGTCCATCTACTCATGGAGGTTGTGTTAGAAGGTTGTCCAGGTTCACAAGTTCACTCAGAAAGCTAGCCATCCAAAACGTTTCCCATCGTACCAGAGGTCATGAAGGCTACGGATCTGTAGTGTGCTAGAGCAGATCCTAGCACAATTAGCACACGATACTAAAACCACCCCTTGGAAGTTGGTTCTGTGGGAGAATTCATGGCAAATTTAAAATCATCAGTTAGACACTTGATGGCCCACGGAGGACTCCCTGAGAGCAAAAGACTACATTGTGTGCCCAGGAAATGTTTACCTGGAGAATGCCTGGTCTCTGACATTGGGTTTCTAAGAAACTCCTTTGGGTTTCTAAGACTGTAATTCTCTACAGGAGGAGAGAGCCTGAGGATCAATTCAGTGACAGTGAGTCTGAGTTTTTGACTTTCTTATGTATGACCAGGCCAAAGGTTGCAAGAGAGAAATAAAGGAATTTATTTGCTATAGGATGATTTGCTTTGAAGCTCACTCATGTATTTGAGTGAGTGCAGCCACCGTCAGTTGGCTGGCATGCTGCTGTGATGCTAGAAGCTGTGCCTCAAGTATTTCAAGTCGCAGCAGGGTCATTCATGGTGGATAAATGGCAGTGGGACTTCTAATCTAAGAGCTGACTAGGAAGAAGACACAGGGAATGTGAGACTGAGGGATTAGTCATTGAAAATGTTACAAAGAATTATGACATATTGTTGGATATAGTGGCAGAAGATGAACCCAATGGACTGGAAGGCACTCAAAGGAAGACAGGGGCAGAGTTACCTCCTCAAAGTAGGGCCATCCTGAATGACCTGGATGAAGCAAAGCTTTCGGGCTGTACATTTAAGCATGACACAAAATGGGAAGAAACAGCTGCAAACATCCACTCATCATTTGAATGTGGCATGTGCAAAGCATGACTCTAGGAAAACTGGAAGTTATCAAAGATGGAATGGACAGCAGAAAGATCCATATTCTAGACATTCTAAATGCATTTGGCCAGCACCACAATTTAAATGCATCAATTCTTCTTTGGAGTTTTTAATAGTGTCCAACTTCCACATGCAAATGAGGTCATTGAAAATACCATGGCTTGGATCAGGTGCTCTCTCCGACAGTACTCTGATTCCATTCACTAGGTCTTTACCATCTGACAATGCATCCAAGCTATGCATCAGGTTTTCAGGGGTTCCTTTATTTGAGGTGGGGAGTCTTGTCTTTCTTGGTTGTCTAAGTCTGTTGAAATCTCCTCATTTGGGGTGACCCTGCTGGCATTTGAAATACCAGCGACCTAACTTCCAGCATCTCAGAAACACACAAGCCACCAGAGTATGACAAATCAACAGACAAGTAGTGGTCGTTGACGCTGTGTCATTGGTACTTCACCTGTCAGCCAGATCACCCAAAGTGAACAGGATTCAGCAGAGCATCTAGACTAATAACAGACAACAAAGAAGGAATTGGCTGTCCACTTTGGAGAACGAACCCACGAAAATCCTTAAGTCTATCAATAAAACATTGCCAGCTACTGAAGGCCTAATGAATGAAGGCTGGACATTGACAGAGAGTGGCTGCCAATGAGTTCCTCTGGTCAGAAGACACTCAAACTGTGACTGAGGAAGTGTTGCCTTCTCAAAGTGAAGTCGATTGTAACAACACGAAGGTAGTAAAGCTTGCTTATGAGGTACGACTCAAAATGAGAAGAAACAGATGCAAAAAGTCAGGACTTGTAGTGTACGAAGTATGAATCTAAGAAAATTGGAAGTCATCAAAAATGAAACAGAATATATAATACTTTATTTCTTTCATCCCTGGAATAAGGCAAAGTCCAAATGAGAAGGGTCATTCGTTAATATATACCAGGAGTTGAGTTGCCGATTTTGAAGATTGTCAAGTAAGAGGTCAAACTTTTTGTTGTTGATATACAACTTGCTTTCTGGAGAGATGAACCTTTTCTCAACTTATTCTTCTCAGTCCACACAGGTCTCCTTCTTAAGGCAATCTACTTGGGTCCTCTGCCCTCTCTCTGCCTCCCTTTCTGTCAGTTTTAGTCACTGTGGCTTGAGGACATAATAACTTCACTTTGTACATGACTGACCAAGGAGCGATGCCAAATATTTGCCTCACTGATGTCTTTATGGCTCAGATGCTCTGGAGTGTCTGATCTTTCTGTGCTTCTTGGCAAAACCACCCAATTAAAGCTAGCATTTGTAAGAAAACAGGTGTCATTGGAGGGGAAGATTGAGAAGAATTCACCTCTAGTTTAGGCAGGTTGGTGGACATTTAAATAATAACAATAATAATAATAACAGGCCTACAGGTAATAGTTGCCGGTAACCTGAATAGGGCATTTAGAAATTCCAGAGATCCTCTCCTGGATTTGCCAAGGGCAAAATATAAACATACTTCTCTTCTCTACCTTGCAAAGAAACCTGCATTACAAAGCATCTATAATTCAACAATTTTGATTTGGTGGTTAGATATGAAATTACTAATAAGGTTGCAGGAACTCTGGTGGTAAAATGGTTAATGGTAGACAAAGCTTGACTGCCTAGTCAAAGTTGACAGTTTTGATCAGTTGAATCTGCCCAGTGCCTCCAGGGCAGGAAGAGCAGACAACCTGTTCCCGGAAGGATGACAGCCCAGGAAAGCCCTCCTGTGGTATAGGGTCTCTCTGAGTCGAAAACAACATAAGAGCAGCTAAGAACAATAATAATTGTTGTTTTGAAAGGGAACATATGCTTTTCCCTTTTAAAAGCAATTTCAACATTGTCTATTCAGTTCATTTTTTAACAATTCTGACATGACTGCACTGGCATCACCCTTTTTATTCAGAGCTCCCAAATCAGACTATTGCAGTGGCAAGTGTCAGCTGCCGTGATGGGTAGAGATGCCTAAGGAACAAGCTCACCATGATTCCTGCTCTAGCTTCTGCTTTGAAAACCTGGAAGTGGAAACCCAACGAGCTATTGTCCTGTTGTACTCCATCAAGCTTGTGACCATTAATATTGTGTTTTTTTTTTGGGGGGGGCATCACTGCCCCCTGGTGGGAGCGGGAGGCCCAGCCTTGCTCCTGGAGAGCTGCTGCTGGACTTGAACCACCAGCCTTTGGGCTGCAGTCCCACACACAACCCCTATGCCACTGGGGCTCAGCCTATGATCATTAATATTAATGGATAAGTTTTTGGATAAGTTACAAGCATGTACTTAAATACTGAGTTTCTTGAAAGTACTTATCTCATCATTGGGGATTCATGTCTTTTACTGACTGACGGTAATAAAAGATATTTCACAATGTGAATGAATTATCTTAAACAAGTATGTAGAAGGCGCTGTTTTCACTATCAATAGAATGATGGCTTGGTGTACTCAAAAACTCCAAACTCACTGCCATCGAGTTTATGCCAACCCCTAGTGCCCCACAGATTTCTGAGACTAACACTTCATGGGAGTAGAGAGCTTCATGGTTTGGTGATTTTCCAGTATGGCTGGGAAAAATAAATGGTCCCAGGGCAAATGAACCTAGGTGTCCAGGGGGCCAGTCTCTCTCTTTTAAAACCACAGAGTAGGTTAGGGCTATTCATTTCATATTGCCAACTCTGCATTCAGTAGTTGACACTGCTACCAACCCCCACCCCTGTATTCTATCCCCCACCCTCTCCAGATCTCTTCTCCTTCTTATCGACCCCCTCTTCCTTCACACCCAGGTCAATACCCATCAACCTTCTAGTCCATTGCTCCATCTTCCCACCCTGCATGCTCTCCCCTGGGAACCACCAGACTCTGTGGTCTTTGGTGTGCCAGTCTTCCCCTTGGTGTTTATCCTTCTAGTAGTGATCTATGTGATATCTGTCCTTTTACGATCGACCCACTTCTCTCAGAACAATGTTCTCCAGGTCCATCTATGCTGTGAGATGCTTCGTGGTTTCACCATTGTTTTCTAGGGATGCATAGTGTTCCCTTGTGTGTATGTACCAAAATTTCTTGAACCATTCTTAAAGGATATGTAGATTGTTCCCAACTTCTTGCTACTGTGAAGAGTGCTGATTGAGCATGGGAGTGCCTATGTCTGTTTGTGTTATGGCTCTTATGTCTTTAGGCTATAGACCCAGCAGAAGTACTGCTAGCTCCTAGGGAATTTCTTTTTCTTTTAAATTTACCTGGTAAAATTTTTACTATAGTCATTGCTGTTGTTGGTAGGTATTATGAAGTCAAGTTTTCATTCATAATGAATCCCTTTCTCCATGTAGAACTGCCCCATGGATTGGCTTGGTTGAAATATGTACAGATGTAACCAAAAGGTTGGCAATTAAAACCTGACCAGCTGCAAAGTTGAGTTCTTCTTCTTTAATTTTTATAGCCACAGAACCCACATGGAGTAGTGCCACTCTATTCTCTAGCATTGTTATGACTTGGAATTGACCTCATGGCAGTTTATTTCAGTTCGTGTCTATTAAGTACAGAAGCAGCTCTTTCTCCCTGGGTACCACTAGGTGGGTTTTAATTGGCAGGCTTCTATAAAGAAAAGGAGTGATTAACTATTGCAACATCAGGGCTCCTTATTAGTTTGTTTCAGCTCCTAGGGAATTTCTATTCCCAGTTGTTTGAGGTGACACCATATTACTTTCAACGTTGGCTGTACACATTTATATGCCCACCAGCAGTGCCTAAG
Source organism: Nesogale talazaci (assembly GCA_004026705.1). Classification (NCBI taxonomy): domain Eukaryota; kingdom Metazoa; phylum Chordata; class Mammalia; order Afrosoricida; family Tenrecidae; genus Nesogale; species Nesogale talazaci. The sequence goes on along the minus strand of PVJH01018174.1, from coordinate 22,996 downwards.
AGTTCTAATCTCTTCATACTCTCCCTAGCATTTGTTGTTTTCTGTTTTCTTTTTCTGAATTGGGCCATCTATTTAAGAAGATAACTTGTCATTTTTTCCTTTGAATCCCCCAAATGTTAACTATATTTGTTAGCATGCCTTCAACAATAGAGTTCAAACTATTAATGTTGCTACCACTTGAATGTCAATATTGGCATTCAGTCTGTTTGTATCCTTTGCTCACTTTTTTTTGGGGGGGGTGCATCACTGCTCTCCGGTAGTGGGAGTAGGAGGCCCAGCCCCACTGCTCGAATTGAACCTCCGTCCCAGTGGGCCGCAGTCCCGCGCACAACCACTACGCCACCAGGGCTCAGCCCCCTTTGCTCACTTTTTAATCAGCTTTTTCTTACTGAGCTTTCTATAGCTTTTAGTGCTTGATCTCTTGTCTGTTGTGCCTTTGCTGAAGACAACCCCCCCTCTCTTCTGTGGCTTCTTTTTTCACTCCTTTAGTGAAGCCTTTTTATGCATATAGTTTCTTATCTTTATTTATTTTTTTAGGCATCACTGCCCTCTGGTGGTGGGAGCAGAAGGCCCAGCCTTTGCTCCTGTGGAGCTGGAATTGAACCTCCATCCCAGTGGGCCGTAGTCAATATCTTATCTTTAGTAGATCCCAGTCATCGCTTTTGTCTTCTATTATGTCCTTTTTCTTTATGTTAATATTATATTTTTAAAGATATGAGTTTCTGTTTGGGATAATGAAAATTTTTGCAGGTTGGTGTAAATAGACACAAGAACATTGTGTGAAAGTGTAAATACCAGTGTCTCTCACAATTACAAACTGTTAAAATGGCAAATAGATTTGATCACAATAAAATTTAAAAGAAAAAAATCCCTCCCATTAACATTGGCCTGACCTCTAGTTCAATCAATGAAAATAAGTCTTTCCTGACACAAAGAGACATGCTTAACACCTAGCATACAGAGGTTTAAACCTGGACTCAAGGAAGTGTGATATCTCTGAGTGATGCGGATGAAGCCAGCCCAGAACTGGGACAGGCAAGCAGAGTCAACCTTTGCACAAGTTAGAAAAATTAGTTGTTTACTTTAGGCTGATTAACCTCGGGTCAGGTCACATGACTGGTTATACAGCGCTCAGGCTGCACATTAGCTCCACTTTTCTCTTGCCCAATTGTATTTCACAGCTTTAGAGACCTGTATTTCCAGGGTGATGAGCTTCTTCATAGTCAGTCCATCTGACCACCATGAGAGCTGGGCAGGGTGTGTGTAGAGGCATGCTGTTCCTGGTGATCACACACATGATGAGGAGTACTCAAACAATGTACATTTACAAAGGAGAATATGAAAGCCTTGAACAATTAATACACCTTTTTTTAAAAAAACTATTTAAAGATCATTTTATTGGGGGCTCTTAGAGCTCTTATAACAATCCATATGTTAATTGTATCAAGCATATTTGTACATGTGTTTGCCATCATTATTTTCTAAACATTTATTTTCTATTTGAGCCATTGGCATCAGTTCCTCTTCTCCCCTCCCTGGTGACCCCTTGATAAATTATAAATTATTATTTTCATATCTTAAACCAACCACTATCTTCCTCCCTCCACAGTTTCTGTTGTTCACCCCCTAGGGCAGGTGGGGTGGTAGTGGTTGTATGTCCATCATTGAGACCAGTTCCACCTTCCTTCCCATCTCCCCCCCTTCTCTTTACTCTCCTGATATTGCTACTTCCATTCCTCTTCCTGGATTCTAGGAGTCATGAGTTCTTATCTTGCTCTGTACCTGTGTGCATGCTCTGGCCTAGCCCACAGTCAAAGGCAGAACTGGGGTTATGATAGTGGGGAGTAAGGAAGCCTCAAGGAACCAGAGGAATATTGTGTGTCTCATTGGCGCTATACTGAAACCTGGTTGACTCATCCCTTCTTGTGACCCTTCTGTGAGAGGATGTCCCTTTGTCTCCAGATGGAGTCTCTGATCCAACCCCCCTCATTTTCAATAATATGACTTTGTTTGTTTCTTTGTTTTGGGTATTCTGATGCCTGTTGCCCGGTTACATTGACACTCATGATTGCACAGGTTGGTGTAAAAGCACATTCTTGACATTGTCACAAAGTGCAGGGGAATCAACCCCCTGTCTCAGGGTGGCCAGCAGAATAGAATGCTGTTTGGTCCTGTGCAGAGGGGACAATTGTGACCCATAGGGTTTTCACTACTGAATTTTGCAATTTGATCTCCAGACCTTTCTTCTTAGTCTTCTTTAGTCTAGAAGCTGCTGAAACTTGTTTAGTATCATAGCAACACTGCCAGTCTGCTTGGACAACCAAGTGGTGGCTGTGTAGGGAGAGCTTTAACAGGACGTAAAACCCTGCATGGAAAGAATTCTACTACCACACCATTGATGTCTCATAGTCTCAAAGTCGTTGTTGTTGGGTTGCTGTTGTGTGGAGTCTGACTCAGTGCCCCATGCCACTGATTAGAGCTGTTGGAATCCTTAGGGAAGGGAATCACCAGACCCTTCTCTCACAGAGCCGCTCACTCACTGCCATTGGACTGGTTCCGACTCAGAGTGGCCCTATAGAACAGGGAGAACTGCCCTTGTAGACTTCTGAGATGGACTCTTCATGGGAGTAGGAAGCCTCGTTTTTCTCTAGCAGAGAGCCTGGTGGTTTCTAACTGCTGATGTAATGATTCGCAACCCAACCCATAACCATTAGGCCACAGATCCACTGGGAAGGCTCAAACCTTCAATCTTGTCAGTCACTGAGTAGTGAGCCACTAAACCGCCAGGGATCTTTATTCTGGGCATTAATAAAAAGTGAAAACCAAACCCAGTGTCATCAAGCTGATTCCATCTCAAAGTAACCCTGTATGTCAGTAGAGCCACCCTGTAGGTCTCCAGGACTGCATGTGTGATGAGAGCAGGGGGCTCTATCTAGCTTTCTCTGGTGGGGTCAAAACCACTGACCTTTGGGTTAGCAGCAGAGCACTTTAACCTCAGTCACACCAGGATTTGGATTCTTGAGATTGCTGTTAAGGGGCCGGCAAGTCAACTCTAGCTCCATTTGCCATTACTGGTGTATAAAGCTGTGGGTTTTTTTGTTTTGTTTTTCAAATATTCAAGCACCACTTACGCACATTCACTGCCAACAAAATTCAATCCAAGCTTCCTGGCCTTTGGTTTGTGACTTTTCACCTGCTATTTCTTCCACCCAGTGTCCCTGCAGGCCCACAAAAGGACAGCACAATGTTCTATAAAGCCTACACATGGTCCAGTCCCATATTCTAAAGTCCCTTCCATCCTAAATGGTCCAACTTAAGAAATATTTATTTTTATAAAGCCTCTGGTGCCTTTAGCTCACTCAGAGATCTTTGAATCCAAGTAGGTTTTATTTTTCTGTTTGATTTCTTATCCTTGTGTTATGTCTATTATTTCTTTTGTAGGAACTAAAGCTTATTGGGGATAGTGGCTATCGCTATCTTTGCAGCTACTCTAGTACCAAGTTCATTAAGGATGGGAGATGAATAGAAAAGGCTGTTGGTTTGGGGTTGTTGAAGTTGTGGTCGCACTTCAGCCCTTTCCGTGTGTACAATTCAGTGACACTGAGGGTATTCTTGGAGCTGTGCGATCATTCTGACACTTCTCCGAGTTCTTCCTCCCCCATTAGCATAAACACACTGCCCGCCAAGGTTCCTATGGAAGATTTCTAGCTACTGTTGACATTTGACTCCAGAGAGATAGCTCTTAACAGAGCCAAGTGCTCAAGGCAGAGATTTTATTAGTCAAGTGAACCTGTGGTTCAATGTTAAGATGACTTCATGGAGTATTTTGAAATTTCAATTTTTAAAGAATACCTTGGGGCAATCTTTTCAGGGGGTTACCTATATTGGTAGTCATTCAGAATTTGAAATTCTGTCTGGCATTTCCTCTTTTTGATCATGATCCTTCTATAGAATCTTGGGGGCTAGGGGTAAAGATCAGTCACCATAGCTGGGCACCATCTAGTTCTCTGGTCTCATGGCAAAGGAGGCAGTTATTCATGGAGGCAATAAGCCATGCATTCCATATCCTCCTCCTTTTTCTGATTCTTATTCTTCCTCTTTTACTCCAGTGGACTAGATGTTCTCTCACAAGTCTTTACAACACCAGGCACAGTGTAACGAACTAGAAAGTGGTACAGAAGCAAGGTTGTTGTTAGCTCTGGTGTTGACTCTGACCCATAGCAACTGGGAAGCACTGCCCAGTCATCCTGTGCCATCCAAACAATTGTTTCTATGCCTGAGTTCATGGGTGCAGCCACTGTGTCAACCCACCTATCTCATCAAGGGCTTTCCTCTTTTTTGCCCCCTTTCCACTTTTCTAGACACGATGTCCTTCTCCAGGGACTGGTCTCTCCTGACAACATGTCAAAAATATGTAAGACACAGTCTTGCCATCCTTGTCTCTAAGGAGCACTCTGGCCTGACTTCTTCCAATACAGTTTGGCTTGTTCTTTTAGCAGTCCGTGGTACTTTCAATATTTTTCTCCAGCCCCACAATTCAAATGCGCAGATTCTTCTAGGCTCTTCCTTACTCCATGCCCACATTTCACACACATATCATGGAATGGAGAATATCATGGCTTGGGTTAGGTGCTTAGTCCTCAAAGCAACAGGCTTACCCTTCAATGCGCTACAGAGGTCTTCTGCAGCAGATTTACTTAATGAAATGCATCTTTTGATCGCCCAACTGCTGCTTCCATGAGCATTGATTGTGGATCCAAGTCAGACAAACTCCTTGACCACTTTCACCTTTTCTTCATGCATCGTAATATTACCTGCCGGTCCAATTGTGAGGATTTTGGTCTTCTTTACATTGAGCTGTAATCCATACTGAATGCTAATTCTTGGTCTTCATTAGCAAGTGCTTCCAGTTCTCCTCACTTTCAGCCAGCAAGGTGTGCCATCTGCATATTGCAGGCTGTTAATAAGCCTTCTTCCAATCCTGATGTCATACTCTTCTTCCAATGAGGCATCTTCTCTGATGACATACTCAGCATACAGATTGAGTAAGTATAGTGAGGGGATATAACCTGGATGCACACCTTTTGTGATTTGAAATTGTGCAGTATTCTCTTGTTCTGTCCATACAACTGCCTTAGATCCATGTATAAGTTCTGAATGAGCCCAGTGAAATGTTCTGGAATTCTTCCCGTTCTTTTCAAGGTTATTTACAGTAAGTTGAATGCCTCTGCGTAGGCAAAGAAACACAAATAAATGTCTTTCATGTGTTCTCTGACTTAAGCCAACATCTGTCTGACATCAGTAATAATATACTTTGTTCCACGTCCTCTTCTGAATCTGGCTGGAACTTCTGGCAGTTCCTTGTCAATATATCGCTGTAAACGTTGTTGGATGGTTTTAAGCAAAATTTTACTTGTGTGTGTTATCAGTGATAACATTCAATAGCTTGAGCATTCTAATGGGTCACTTTTCTTTGGAGTGGGCACAATTAAGGATCACTTCTTGTCAGTTGATCTTGTAGATATCTCCCAAGTTTCCTGGCACAGAGGAGTGAGTGCTTTCAGTGCTTCTTCAGCTTGCTGAAACATTTCCATCCATGTTCCATCAATTCCTGCAGACTTGTTTTGGGCTAATGCGTTCAGCACAGTTTGAAATTCTCCCTTCAGCTTCATCGGTTCTTATTCACACGCTATCTCCTGAAAAGTTAACTGTTGACTCATTCATTTTGGGACAGTGATTTTGTATCCTTTCCATCTTCACTATTTGTCCATAGGATCTTTCAAAATTGCAATTCAGGCTTGAATTTTTTCTTGAGTTCTTTCAGTTTCAGGTATGTTGACTGTCTTCTTCACTTTGAGTTTTCTGATTCTAGGTCTTCACACATTTCATTATAAGATTCAACTTTGCTTTCTTGGGCTGCCCATTGCAATTTTCTGTTCAGCTCCCGAGTTCATCCTTGCTTTCATGGGGTTTAGCTACTCCATGCTTAAGAGCAAGTTTCAAAGTCTCATTTGACATCCACTTTGATCTGCTATTTCTCTCCTGTCTTTTTAATGACTTTTCTTTCTCAATGAATGATGGTCTTGGGGGCTGAGCCCCGGTGGCGTAGTGTTGTGCGCGGGACTGCAGCCCACTGGGATGGAGGCTCAATTCCAGCAGTGGGGCTGGGCCTCCTACTCCCACCACCGGAGAGCAGTGATGCCCCCCCCCCCCAAAAAAAAATGATGGTCTTGATGTTTTCTCCCAGCTCATCTGGTCTTCTGTAATTAGTGTCCAATGCATCAAATCTGTTCTTAAGATGTTCTCAAAATCCAGGTTCGAAAGACTCAAGGTCATATTTTGACTTTTGTGGATTTTTTTTCATTTTCTTCAATTTTACCCTGAACTTACAGATGAGCAATTGGTGGTTCATTTAATAGTCAGCCCCTGGTTTGATTTCAGTTGCTCGACATTGAGCTTCTCTGTGTCTTCCCACAGATGAAGTGAAGTTGATTTCTGTGTGTTCCATCTGGGGAAGTCCATGTATATGGCCTTTGTGTTGTTAAAAAAAAAAAGGTATTTGCTATGAACAAGTTGTTGGTTTTATAAAATTCTATCATGTGATTTCCACCTTCATTTCTGTCACCATATTTCTCAACCACTGTTCTTTCCTCTTTGTTTTCAATATTTGCAATCCAATCACCAATATTTACCAATGCATCTGGGCTACATGTTGGATCAATTTTTGGCTGAATTTCATTGGTAGAATTCTTCAATTTCTTCATCACTAGCTTTTGTGATTAGTGCATAAAGTTGAATAATTATATTGATTGGATTTCTTTGAAGATGGATAGATTTAATCTGATCACAGATAGCACCTTACTTTATGGTGGATTTAATAAGATCCTGTCTGACAATGATGATCTCAATGCTGCGCCATTCCTCTGGCATAGTAAATTGATTTGTCTGATTAAAAATGGCCAATACCAATCCATTTCAGCCCACTAATACTTAGGATATTGATAGTCATAGGTTCTCTTCGATTTTTGACCATTTTCAATTTTTCTAAATCCATATACTTCACACTTTCCAAGTTTCAATCATCAGAAGATTTTTGCAGCTGTTTTTCTGTACCTGGCATGGTGCCCAATCAAGAAATGAAGATCTGAGGACCCCACTCCCTCAGGATTTACCTCGTTCATGTCTGTGTTAGTCTGGGTGGATTAGAGAAACAAATTCATACAGACTCATATGTGTATAAGAAAGAGCTTTCTATACAAGAGCAGTTGAATATTCCAGCCCAGTCCAGGTCAAGTCCATAAGTCCTCTTTTATCCCATATGTCCAATACCAATCTATAAAGTCCTCTTCTGACTCACGCAACACATGCAATGGCACTAAAAGCAGGAAGATCACAGATCTGTGAGTGGGAAGTCTTGTGGGTCTCTTCTGTCTCCAAGGAAGAATACAGGAGTTTCCAGAATCCTCAGGAGAAGGCCAGGCTCACACAGAGGCCTCCTAGGCTATATCTTAATTGACAGGCTAGACTCCACCCCTACACTCTTAATCCTCACATTGACACCAGATTATGTAACTACCACAATGTCACCATGACTGATTCCCCTTCAAGAAACCATCTCTTCTTCAGTTACATTTCAAGTACACTTGGACCTGATGGACCCATTCCCAGATACTATTTTCAACAATGTTCTGCTTCCTTTGTTTTGACTTTCAATATTTGAAAATGCTTCCAAACCATGCATAAGGGTTTTAGTAACTTCTTCCTCCAAGTGGGGAATCAAGTCCTTGTTTGTTATCTGTAAGCTTGAGTCTGTAAGCTTATCTGTAAGTTAGAGTCTGTAAGCTCCGCTGAAACCTGTTCACCTCCGGTGACCCTGCTGGCATTTGAAATACCACTGACATAACTTCCAGCATCACAGCAACACAAAAACCACCGCAGTTATTAAGCCGCATAACTGAAACCATGATCCTGACTCTCCAAACCAAGAACCCAAATACCATGAAGTGTTTAGTTGTACATAAGCATTCCCTACCCTTTGGTTGCTATTATCCTTGGTTTAAATGTATGTATCAGTCAACTTTTTTCAATTTGACTTTTTACAGATGTACCATTTATTAACAGCACTTACCATATTGGTTGTGCAGCCCTATTCTTAATCAGTGTATATGTTCTTTGAATGCATTTTGGCAGAATAGTAAGTGTTCCTTTTGTGTTGGCTGCTAAATGCCACCAGCTGCTCGAAGGACTGTCTCCTCTTGCAAAGACTAAAAGGACTTGGAACCTCACAAGGGGTTTTACTGCTCTGCCTTTGGGGTTGGTATGAGTCACAGTCAACTCAATGGCAGTGGGTTTTGTTTTGCTTTTGGTTGTCACATTAAATATATATACATATATATTAAATGTATAGATAAAAACAAAGCAAAAAATAACAGTGATTAAAAAACAGAAAAACAATGTGTTATAATAAAATGGCTAGTTTTTCTCATGTTAAGTTGGCCATTCAGTAACTGGCTGACCCGTCTCTGACTCAAATATCAAGTAGAAAATGCAGTCTATCACATTTTGAACACCCAGTTTTCAGAGTGCTGTGGATGACAGGGAAAACGTGAATTCTGTTTTCAGGGTACTCATGAGGATTAGGCCTCTGACCAAAAAAGAAAAAAAGGTTATGCAAAGGCTTTAACTTCTGTCTGGTGGACAGATTTATTTTTAGAACTTGTTTCTACTGACCTTTGCCCTTGTCCTTGTGTTCTCAGAAGTGAGTTTCTGGGATCATGCTTTGGCCAATAGATTATAAGCAGAAATCTTTCTAGAAAGCAATTTGTCCCCCTCTGCCCCTTCCTTCCTTCTGCCCAACTCTGGACGTTTATGTGGAAGAAAGTGAAACTATTTCTATTGAAGCCACTGTAATTATTTTATGCTTCTTGTATTCACAAGCCAACTCAAACCTAATTCACATATGAACACTGCTGATTTATTTGTGCTTTATTCTCACTAGACTCTGGGGAAGGCCTTCTGCTCTGTCCTCTTGTGCATTCGTGAGCTGGTCCACATTCAGTTGGATAGAAGGGGCTTGTGATACTCTTTTTTTTTTTTTTTTGGCATCACTGCCCTCAGGTGGTGGGAGTAGGAGGCCCAGCCTTTGCTCCGTGGAGCTGGAATTGAACCTCCATCCCAGTGGGCCGCAGTCCCATGCACAACCACTACGCCACCGGGGCTCAGCCTTGTGGTACTCTTTTCATGGCTCCAAGATGAACACTTTTCTCTCTCTCTCAGCCCACCCTCTCTTTCCAGATGATCTCATCTTGAACTCAGCTGACAAAGTCAAGGGACGGCAGGCATCGAAGCTCCACAGCTGCCTTCCGTCTACCGCAGATGGCTCTGTTTCCACCAGGCATCCTTCTTTCTAGGTTTCCTCCCGGTTGTTGCTGAGAATGCGGTGGCTCTGGGCCCTTCTGAGGCAGGTTCATGCCTGCCCTCTCTCAGTCTGAGTTTTCTGCTGTGATAGAGAGTCCACCACCCCAGGGCTCCCAAAGACAAACCTTCTATCTACTCCAAGGTTCTGGGCAGTTGGGGTTTGGCTCTAGGCTGCAGGTTTGAAGGATCAGGGCTGCTCCCCAACTCTCCTCTGGGACCCCAGGCTGACCAGGGGAGGGCTGCAGGAACTGCCAATCTCATGGCAGAGGGCAAGAACGTCTAAAGAGAAGCAGGGACGGCCGTGGTTGCCAAGGGATCAGGTTCTCTGCTTAGACCTGGCCCAATGTCATGTTCACCTCCATTCTACTAGTTAAAGTAAATCATGACTCCATGCCAATGAAGTTGGGAAACTCGCTCCAGGTGTGGGGCAGGATTGTTAAGGGAACTGTGATGTAATCGACCACATGCCTCACAGTGATTTACTCATTCATTCACCATGAAGTTCTTATTCTGCCTGCCTCTTCTCCATCTGCTCCCCCACCTTCAAATTTCCCTTTCCTTGTCGTCAAGGGGAAAGTTCCTTCCTTTTGTTTGGTCTTGCCTTTAGCTCTTCTTCACCTGCAGGGTACTTCTGGCCATCTTACCTTCCCCGCTTCTCAGCATAGTGCCACCTTCTGTCCCCAGGGGCCGACCCATGGCATCTCTCTTGCCTGGACCCTGTGTAGATAGCACTTGGTAAGTACCCATCGATTTATGAATTTCCAACTCCACGGATCTCTTCTCTCTTCATTTCACACCACTGAAGCATGGTATATGACTCACTCCTGCTCCGTGGACCTTTGTTCCCTCTTGAATTTCACAGAATGACACCTCCCCACCCCGATGTTCCTTGTTCCTTTCACAGCTTCTTTTTTGTCGTCTTCACCGAAAACCTTCATTTCCCAATTTACTCAGTTGGCCGATATGCGAGCCGCATCTTCTGTGCGATGCACCCCAGTAAGGATAGACGGGTCTTGCCCTCACACTCTGGCGAATTCAGTGATAACTCCACGTGATCCCAACTGGGTGCGATGGCGACCCCGACTTGGATTGGGGGGTTAACAGATTCTCATAGTAAAAAGGTGTCATCTGAGGTGGGCCTTTGGGACCCCAGAGCATTTCAAGAAGCACGAAGAGCCTGTGAAGGGCAGAGCGAGCTGCTTTCAGCGCTCCCACTGCATGCTCGGCGGCCGCCCTGCCTGCCTCGGCTGCCCCATCCTTTGTGGGTGGCACCAACCATGAGGTGCTTGATGACTAATGTAAAGAGTGCTGGTTCAAACCCACCCAGAGGCCTGTTGGAAGACAGGCTTGGCGAGCATGGAGCACAGTTCCACTCTGTGCATACAGAGTCCCTGCAAGTGGGAACTGATTGAAGTGGCAGCGACTATTGACAACCACAACTGGCGCTCTAGCTGAGTGGCCCCGGTCCTTCACCCTCAATTCTCAATTCATGATCTACACGCCGATCTTCTTCTGCCTCACTCCTTCACTTCACCACCCACCTTGCTGGGGAAGATGGACACCACGGAGGCACCTGACAGGCGGCCTTCTTCCCTATCTGCCATCAGTCACGCAGCTGGCCCTTTGTGCTTTAGCCCTCTTGCCAGTTTTCCCAATTCTCTCTGACGTTCATCATGGGAACTTCTTTTTTTTTTTTGGGGGGGGGGGCGGGCATCACTGCTCTCGGTGGTGGGAGTAGGAGGCCCAGCCCCACTGCTGGAATTGAACCTCCGTCCCAGTGGGCCGCAGTCCCGCGCACAACCACTACGCCACCGGGGCTCAGCCCACGGGAACTTCTTATTGGTCTTCTATTTGGCACTGTTAGTGCTATTCTATCTTTCTTGAGCACCGGAAGTCTATAAACTTAGGAGGGCTTCATAGAAATAAAAATCATATTAAGGCAACCATAGAAACCGATTGAAGCGGTTGATTATATGAGCAGCAAATTGGGTTAAGATTTCCACTGTACTACTGTTGGGTTTTCTGAGTCAGGGAGGGATCACACTGGCCTATGTGCAGCAGAACGAAACACCGCCCGCACCTGCACTGGCCTCACTGATGTGGTAGCTGCAGTCACTGCGCCAGTCCAGCTCGGCAAGGGCCTTCCTTGTTTTAACCTTTCTGAAATCATTTTATACAAATGATACCACTCTCGTCACTATCCATGCATCCATTCATTGTGTCAAGGCCATTTGTACATTTGTGGTCATCATCTTTTTCAAAATGTTTTCTTTGTACTTGAGCCCTTGGTATCAGCTCCTCATTTTCCTCTCTCTCTCCTACACCCCCTCTCCCTATGAACCTTTGATAATTTATAAATTGTTATTATTTTTCATATCTGACACAGGCTGATGTCTTCCTTCACTCACTTTTCTATTGTCTACCCCCCCTGGGAGGGGTCATATGTAGATCCTAGTGATTGGTTCTCCCTTTCTCCCCCCACCTTCCCCTTCCCCTCCAGTTATTGCTACTCTCATTATTGATCATGAGGGGTTTCTGTCCTGGACCCCCTGTCTTTCCAGTTCTCATCTGTACACCCTCTGGTCTAGTCATATTTGTAAGGCAGATTTGCAGTCATGATAGTGGGGGTGGGAGCATTAAAGAAAAGAGGAATGTTGTGCATTTCATCGGTGCTACACTGCACCTTGACTGGCTCATCTCCTCCCTGTGAGGATCTTGCTCATTTTTCATGGTTCTCTACCAAACACTGTATCCTCATTCAGGGACCACTCTTTCCTCACAACATGTACAGAGTTTGTGAGCCCAAGTTTCACCATCCTCACTTCAAAGGAGCATTCTGGCTTTACTTCTTCCAAGACAAATTTGTTTGTTCTTTTGGCAGTCCATGGTACTTTCAACATTCTTAGCCAATGTCATCCCTCAATTTCTCACTTCTTTGGGGATCTTCCTTATTCATTGTTCAGTCTTACATGCACTTGGAAGTGATTGAAAATGCCATGCTTCAATGTTCTGAAGATGAGAAAAGTTCCCAAGACTCTTATACTCCAATTCATCAACATTGCCATGAACGAGAAATTGAAAATATTTTCATTAAAAAAACCATATCTGGGCTGAGCACCGGTGGCATAAATGATTGAGTGTGGGACTGTGGCCCGCGGGCTTGGCGGTTCAAATCCAGCAGTGGCTCTCAGGAGCAGCACTGGGTAGTGCCCATGACCACCAGAGGCAGTGGTGCCGCTCCCCCCCAAAAAAACATATCTATTCTGAAACACAACCTCCAGTCTGATCTTGGAAATTGTGTTTCTCAAAACAGACTTCATGGACTGAGCCCTGGTGGCATAGTGGTTGTGCGTGGGACTGCGGCCCACTGGGATGGAGGTTCAATTCCAGCTCACAGGAGCAAAGGCTGCGCCTCCTACTCCCACCACCAGAAGGCAGTGATGACCCCCCCCCCAAGAAAAAAAAACAGACTTCATGTAGATAATTAATCACGAGGCCAAAGGTGGCCTTCTTCTTTATAAATGAAGCTAAGCTAGTAAGCTCTGGTATTGTTCTACTCTGTTCCACAGAGTCACTATAAATCAAAACCAACAGAACGGAAATGGATTTTTTAACTATGAGACCTAAAGGGGACCTTTACCTATACTCAATGCCATCAAATCAATCAAGAGCCCGACGTAGGGGATTTTCTGAGACCGTAAACCTTTATCAGCTCAGATAGACTCATCTTTCTCCCAAGGAGCAGGTGGTGGCTTTGAATAGCCAAACTAAAGTTTACCCGACCATGTCATCAGGGCTCCTTGAAAGCTGAGTTTAGAAAAACCTTTTTCTCAAAGCTCAAGTTTCGAAAGGATACATAAGCATAATGGCCTGGTTTGGGGGGTGGGGGGAGGGCAACTCCATGGAAATCTGGATTCCTGGAGAATTAAACATGGGCTCTCAGCTCTTAAAGAAAGCGATTGTTTCCACATCGGGCCCTGGATTCTGTAGCTCCAGTGCCACCTCCCCTCCCCACATTCCCTCCTGTCCTCTCCTCTCTCTCCACTGCAGCACCTTCAAGGTGCTAAATCTCACTGCCATTGAGTCGATTCTGACTCATTGTGACCCTACAGGACAGGGAGAACTGCCCCGTGGATTTCTGAGGCGATTTACAGGAGTAGAAAGCTCTATTTTTCTCTCAAGGTGTGGCTGGTGGTTTCAAACTGCTGACCTTGAGGATCACAGCCCCCTGTGTATCCAGGGCTCCTTCAGGATGCTAGCGGTTTCTAAACAATCACCTCTGTCCACAAGTCCTCTCCCTTCCTGCCCTCCATGCCCTAATATTTTGCAGGAAGGGTATAGGGAATCTGCACAGAGGAGCATCATGAAAAGTGGCCAGATTTTAAGCAGGACACCATTGGCCAGGGGTGGGTGGGGATTCTTGATTAAAAATTTGGTCTATATGGAGCAACAAAAATGTGCATAGAATGCAAAAATAGTATTGTAATATATTTATTTTAATTTTAAAATGCCGCAGGACATTGTTAAATTGTTAAAAAGTGGGACGTCTGGTCACCTTAGCATAGAGGGAATCCAAGATTTGGAGTGAAAAAGACCCTGTGGGATTGAAGTCCCTGCCCTACTACTCACTTAGCTGTAAGGTTTGCAGTAAATTCTGAGCCTCATTTTCCTCATCTGAATCACCTGCTCATGAGATTAGAGTGAAATTTGAGGAAATAACATCCATAAAGTCTTTAGAACAGGACTGGGCACCAAAAATCAAGCCAGTTGTCCTGTCGAATGCAGCTCCTGGCACAGTCCCATGCTTGCCAGAGCAGAACTGTGCTCCCTGGAGATTTCAATGGCTGAGTTTTCCAAAGTACATCTCTAGGCCTTTCTTCTAAGGCACTTCTGGGAGGACCTGACCCTCTCACCTTTTGATTAGCAGTCAAGAACATTAATCATCTGTACCACCCAGAAGTCCCACACTCACAATAAATGGTGACTATTACAGTGTCCGTTTCCAGTGCCCAGATCAAGTGCCTCCTCTTCTGGAAGGTCTTTCTTTAACTCCTTCATGCAGAAGTAATTCATGCCACTGTAATTCATGGCTGCCCATATCAGATGGTTTGCTGTACTGCACTTTTCCTGCAGGAGCCGGCAAGCTCTTGGAGACCATACTCCTTCAACATTTATCAAATGATGCGAGCTTATTATGCCCCTTACTCCTGGAAGACTTACACCTCTTTTTCTTCTAATACCATCTCTTTGTCAGGAGCTGTAACTACTCTGTTGTTCCTTAGCTGCCAGGCAGCTTACCTGGAAGTCTACTGAGTCTGTGGACATCTGTGTGACTGAGAGGACACCACAACAACCTGCCCTGGTGAGATCCTGGCCATTAGTTCACTGTAAGGCTTCTATGCATTATCATAGCCTCTATTTTGATTCTGGATCCTGGAGCAAGATTCTTGGATTAGTCATTCTTTAATCAGCTTTTACTAGAGGAGACTTCACATGTGGACTTATACAAGGGAGTACACAAAAATAAAATTGACTACATTTGTGGGAAGACATGATGGAGAAGTTCAGTATCAGCAGCTAAAATCAGGTCAAGGGCTGCCTGTGGAATGGACCATTAATTGCTCATATGTAAGTTCATGATAAAGCTAAAGAATATTAAAACAAGTCCATGATAGGTCAAATGATCCCACCTGAATTTTCAGAACATCTGAAGAACAGATTCGATGCATTAAACACAGCTGGCAGAAGTCCTGATGAGCTGTGGATGACTTCAAGAACATCAGACATGAAGAATGCAAAAGACCACCAAATAGAAAGGAAAGAAAAAGAAAGATTACAGTGATGTCAGAAGAGACTCTGAAAAAAAAAAAGAAGACACTGAAATTTCCTCTTAATTGTAGATGGAAGGAATGATGAAGTATAATTAAAATAAAGAAATGATAAAGTCAACAAGCTTAACAGAAAATTTCAAAGGACAGCTCTAGAAGACAAAATAAAATATTGTAATGCAATGTGAAAAGACTCAGAGTTAGAAAACAAAAGGCAAGATCACATTCAGCATATCTTAAACTGAAAGAACTCAGGAAAAATTCAAGTCTCAAGGTGTAATAGTGAAAGAGTCTATGGGAAAAACGTTTAATAATGCAGGAGGTATATAAAAAAGATGGAAAGAATACACAGAGTCACGGTATCAAAAAGAACTGTATCAACCATTCCAAGAGGTAGCAGATGAGCAAGAATCAATGGTATGGGAGGAAGAAGTCCAAGTTGCGCTGAAATGAGTAGCCCAAAACAAGCTCCAGGAATTGATGGAATACCAATTGAAATGTTTTAGCAAGCTGATGAAGCACTGGAAGTCATTTGTTTATGCCAGGGAAATTGGAAGACAGCTGCTTGATGAATGGGCTTGAAGAGATCCAAAGAAAGGTGACCCAACAGAATATGCAAATGATATGACAATATCATCGATACCACATGCAAATGAAATTTTGCTTTAGACCACCCACCAATGATTGCAGCAGTACCTAGACAGGGAACTGCCAGAGGTTCAGTCCAGATTCAGAAGAGGACGTGGCACAGGTAATATCACTGCTGTAGTCAGATGGATCTTGGCTGAAAGCAGAGAATAATCAAGAGATGATTGCTCGTGCTTTATTGACTACGCTAAGGCATTCACCTGTGTGGGTAATAATGAACTGTAGACATCATGGAGAAGAATGAGAATTCCCAAAACTTAATTTGTGTTCCTGAAGAACTTGTTCATGGATCAAGACACAGTTGTGGACACATAAAAAAGAAATTCTCCAGGAAGGGTGTGGGTCAGAGTTGTGTCTTCTCATCATCTCTGTTCAATCTGTCTGCTGAGCAAATCACCAGAGAAGCTGGAGTCTATGAAGAAGGGTGTGGCATCAGGACTGGAGGAAGGCTTAGTAACAACCTGTACTATGCAGAGGATATAGTGAGGAGGACTGCCAATGAAGATCAAGGATTGTAACTTCCAGTATGGGCTACAATTCAATGTAAAAAAAAGCAAAATCCACACAACAGAACCAACAGACAACATGATAAACAGAGAAAAGATTGATGTTGTTAAGGATTTTGCCTTGTGTGCACTCACAATCAATGTTCATGTGTGTTAGTCCGGGAAGTAGAGAAACAAATCCATAGAAACTTATATGTGTACAAGAGAGAATCTTATATAAAGGGTAATTGTACATTTTTTTATCACAGCCCTCTGGTGGGAGTGGGAGGCCCAGCCTTGCTCCTGGAGAGCTGCTGCTGGATTTGAACCGCCAAGCCAGTGGGCTGCAGTCCCACACTCAACCACTATGTCACTGGGGCTCAGCGGGTAATTGTACATTAAGAAAGCATTTCAACTTGGTCCAGATCAAGTCTGTAAGTTCTGTGTTAGCTCATATGTCTGATACAAATCTATAAAGTCCTCTTCAGCTCTTCCGGTCCTACTCAGTCCCTTGGCCGATTCGCGTCACTGCTGGCATGAAGCTGATACTGTTGCAAGGCCATGAGCGGTCCATCGTGCAGATCAAGTACACCCACGAGGGAGACCTTTTCACCGTGGCCAAGGACCCTATCATCAACGTTTGGCATTCCGTGAATGGCAAGCGGCTGGGTACCTACATGGGCCGCACTGGAGCTGTGTGGTGTGTGGACGCTGACTGGGACACCAAGCATGTCCTCACCGACTCCGCCGACAATAGCTGTCGCCTTTGGGACTGTGAAAAGGGACGCAGCTGGCCCTTCTCAAGACCAACTCAGCTGTGCAGATCTGTGGCTTTGACTTTGGGGGCAACATCGTCATGTTCTCCACAGACAAGCAGATGGGCTACCAGTGCTTTGTGAGCTTCTTCGACCTCTGGGACCCGAGTCAGATCGACAGCAACGAGCCCTGCATGAAGATCCCTTGCAGCGACTCTGAGATCACCAGTGTGGTGTGGGGGCCCCTGAGGGAGTGCATCATTGCCGGCCACAAGAGCAGAGAGCTCAATCAGTGCAGCGCCAAGTCTGAAGAGGTGCTGGTGAAGGAGTACTCCCAGCAGATAATGACCTCCAGGTATCCAGAGACATGACCATGTTCGTCACCACATCCAAGGACAACACGTCCAAGCTCTTTGACTCTACCACCCTCAAGCACCAGAAGACTTTCCGGACAGAGTGTCCCGTCAACTCAACCGCCCTTTCTCCCAGCTTTGACCACGTGGTGCTCGGTGGTGGTCAGGAAGTCATGGATGTAACCACAACCTCTACCAGGATTGGCAAGTTTGAAGCCAGGTTCTTCCATTTGGCCTTTGAAGAAGAGTTTAGAAGAGTCAAGGGACACTTCGGCCCTATCAACAGCATGGCCTTCCACCCTGATGGCAAGAGTTACAGCAGCGGCAGCGAAGATGGCGATGTCCGCATTCATTACTTTGACGACCCACAGTACTTTGAATTTGAGTTTGAGGCTTAAGTTGGAGCTCCTTCTGGGCTGCTGGCAGGAATTTTTGGACTCTGGGAAATAAATGAGTTTGGAAAGAAAAAAAAGTCCTCTTCAGACTCACAAAACACATGCAAAGACACTGAATGCAGAAAGCTCACAGGCCAGTGGGTGCCAACTCAGTGGCCGTAGAAACATCTCAGCATTGGCAGGGGTCTTCATGTGGCTCCTCCAGTTCTGAGGACTGCATCAGAGTAGGTGCATGTGACTTCTGGTCAGGATTGTCTTGCAGAAAGTGAGCCGAGAGAGAAGTGCCTCCCACCTCCAAGCAGGAAAAAAACAGCATTTCCAGAATTTTCCGGAGAAGGCCATGCCCACTTAGAGGGTTCAATTGGCTATGACCTAATTGACAGACTAGGTTCCACCCTATTCACTCTTAATCCTCTCAAGTCCCAAATTGACACCAGATTATGTGACTACCACATTGTGTAAGCAGCAGACAAGAGTTCAAAGGATGCATTGCATTAGGTAAATTAGACCTCTTTTAAGTATTGAAAAGCAAAGATGTTACTTTGAGAACTAAGGTGCATGTGATCCAAGCCATGGCATTCTCAATCCCCTCATATCACAATGAAAGTTGGACATTGAGAAAGGGAGACAAAAAACAACAACGACAACAACAAAACTGATGCATTTGGACTATGGTGTTGATGAAGGATATTGATGGTACATACCCATGAACTGCCAAAAGAACAACCAGCTCTCTCTTGAAAGAAGTATAACCGGAATGCTTCTTAAAGGCAAGGATGGTGAGACTTTGTCTCAAGTCCTTTTGACAAGTCATGAGGAGAAGGACATCATGCTTAATAAAGTTGAGGGTCAGCGAAGGAGAAGAAGGCCCTTGACGAGATGGATTGGCACAGTGACTGCATAAATGGGCTGAAGCAGAAGATTGTGTGTCAAGCTGGCTCAGCCTGGTGTGTTTTGTTATCTTGCATATTGTGTAGTTGTGAGTCGGAACCCGCTCAAGGCACCATCTCATGGCACCAACCACAGTGACATCATCTCATGTTCTTTTGTATTTCCTCAAGGAATCCCTTAGAAATGCAAGCAGTTCACATGTTCAGCTCGAGTCTGTTCAAAGATGGCTCAGAAGAAATGCCCTGAAAATTGCTTATAAGCAAGCAAATAATCTGTCATTGAAAGTCCCAAGGACCCCAGTTTTGTCCAGGAGTTAGAAGCAATTTGATGACAACTGGTTATATTCCTTACACACAACTGACTACAGCATTTTTCAATTCAGTTCCAAGAAGATGAAAGAGAAAGCCTGGCACCAGAAAAAGACCCCTGTGACAATTCCAGGACCCCAGGTAGAAATAGACTTGTCTCCGAGCCTTCACGCCACGCAATGCTCCTCGATGACTCAAAAATACTCCATCAGATTCAGTTGATTCCTATTCATAACGACCCTACAGGACAGAGCAGAACTAGCCCTGCAAGCTGCTGAAACGTAACTCTTTACAAGAGTAAAGTGACTCGTCTTCTTCTCAAGGGGCAGCCGGTGATTTTCAAAGGCTCGCCTTATGGTTAGCAGCCCAAGGCGTAACCACTGCACCGTGAAGTAACCCTATTTCCCACAACTCTTCGGTCTCCCCTTCTTGTTCATTAGGCCTGCATCATCTCAGACCCAGGGAAACTCTGAATTCAATCCTTTTCAGGATGCTCTGGTCGCCATACCCATCCCCTCACAAAAACACAATGCATCTGCTGGAGTTTCTGGAAACATGATTTTAAAAGCAGTCATTTCTGCGGCCCACTGGGACAGAGGTTCAATTCCAGCAGTGGGGCTGGGCCTCCTACTCCCACCACCGGAGAGCAGTGATGCCCCAAAAACCAAAAAAAGCAGTCATTTTTTTTGGCGGGGGGAGGGCTTTCAGTATTCTCTGGACCTTTGGATGAAGTCATAGACTGAAGAATAGCTTGTGATAGGTCTGCACCTTCTTCTGACCCATGTTCCATCCTAATTCCGAGGTCTTTTTTATAAAAGGTGAGAAACCAGTCTGGGCTGAAGCTGATACGAAGCAATGGGAAGGACTGATGATCTGGAGGTAAGCAGACTGCGTCTGAATCCCAAGTCCACTATTAAAAACAACAACAGCAACAACAACAACCCCCCCCCCTCCTCCAAAGCTACTACCATTCTAGATGATCCCAATGCATATTGACTCCATAAGGACAGAGGGAGCCCTTTCAGGTGTCTGGGACCATAAATCTTATAACTCAGTCTGGTCATTCTGCAGAGAGACTGGTTGGGTTTGAACTGCTCATCTCGTGTTTGACAACCCACTGTTTACCTGGCTAAGCCACACTCGCTCCTTCTTGCCAGTAAAAGGAGAGCAAATTCATCTACCATTTCTACCACTCAGTTCCTTATCTGGATAGTGGGCAAAATAATAATTCCCATTTGGACTAAGAGTCAGATAAGGCCTTTGTAAAGTTCTGAGCACACAGCAGGCTCTCACAAAGCACAGCTCCCCTCTTCGTGAACTGGAAAAGAAAACCTGAGCCACTGCCATCGAGTGGAGGCCCACTCATATCGACTTTACATAGGCTTTCTGAGACTGCACACCTTTAGCTAAAAGGCAGCTGTACCACCCACGCTGTACACTTTTACTGACACCGCCAGCCTCAGCTTTCTCCCTCCTGGCTGCTGGGTTTGACAAGGACTCTTGTTGTCAGCAGTCTAACTCCACAGCACCCCCTACTGTAGCTTCCCTTTTTTCTGTTTCCTGTTTGGTCAGAACCCTTCTGACCAAGTCAACTTTGGGGGAGGGCGGGGGCGGAATCTGGAATGATTTCTTGTCTTTAACTGCTTGATTTGTAAGTATGTCAACCTTTCGATAGTCTTTTAAAAGAACATCACACAGTGGCCTGAAGAATGATAGGTGCAGTGAAATGAGGTCACACCATGTAATCCTATTTATCTGTGGGACATTACCAGCCAGCAGCTGACTGCTAGATCTTAACCACAAAAGGCAGAGTGAAAAAATGTCAGAAATAGATTCTGACCGCTAACCCAATAGCATTTCTATAAATAAATTCTCCTTCTTCCTTCCCTTTTATATTAGTCAATGGTAGTGTGGTATGTCAGTAAAAATGACACCCTCCTGGGCATATGGCCTCTGGAAATAGAGGCTTCACTAGGTGTGGATGCAGGGGTCTTGGTAGCCCACTAGGTTAAGCATGGGGGAGGGGGACAGAAAGGCTATGGTGGGAAGTCAGTAGCCATTCCCCAGGAAGATGAGGCTTCCTGTCCAGTGAAGAGTCCCAGCTTCTACGACTCACAGGGGCAGTTCTACTCAGTCCTACAGAGTCCCCCGGAGTTGGATTTGACTCCATGGCTGTGGATTTTGTTGTTGTTGTTGTTTTGATGTGTGCCTTCACATTCACAAATGCCCATCACTGCCTGGTTCTGATGGAAAACAGAGCACCACTTAATGGTCCATCAAGAAGAGACTGGCTGATCGGATTGTTGAACACCTGCATTAGGGAGTATTCTGCAACAATGACAAAGAACGCTGGACATCCAGATCTACCAAGGTGATGTGGGAGGGGGCACTGACTATGCCATACCCTGGGATGAAGAAGCGAACTGCAGAGGTATTTGGGAAGAAAGAAATCCAGGTGGAGACTGTGTAGAGAGAGGATTTCTCCCCACAGTTGGGGCTGCGGGAGGAAGACCAAAAGACCGCTCAAGATGACAAAAAGCAATGTCATATTAGAAAGGCTAAAGAAAATGGGAGCACGAAGACTCTAGGATGTAGAACTCTGCAAACAATGAAAATATCCATAAGCAAGAGTCTAATAAGAATCAAATAAGTTCTGGATACGATGGTCATGAGTAAAAAGAAAATGCCTGGACAAAGAACAATGCTCGCCCAACAAACGAAAGGCACTTTCAACTGGAGTTTCTTACAAAGGTCAACAGGAGCTCACGGTTCAATCCAGAAGTCTAGCTACAACTGGGAAGAAAGATGAGGCCGTCCACTCCCACAAAGAGTTACAGTGTAGCCAACCCTTAGTAGAGTATCTGGAGCCGCACTGTACAGCTCGGTCTGTGTGCATTCACAACCTTGACTACCTGGAAGAAGAGGAGGGGCATGAAGATCAACTTAGAGAAGGCACGCAGTCCATGGACCGATGATGAGACGGTGTCACACGTGAATTAATCCAACACTCTGTCCCGAAAGTCTCCAAGCAAAGTCAGAGATGAACATCCCCTCACATCGCTCACGAAAAGAACAATGAGGATGAGCCTGCAGGGCCTTTAGGGTAAACTTAACATCCAAGGGTGACCACGTCAACCTGGTCCCCAGAGATCCAGCAGCCCTGGTCCGCCCAGCCCAGGTGACCTGTGACAGCGGTGTGGGAAAAACCTTTGAGCCGCGGGTGCATCTGTCCTCAGTCTTCCGGGTAGTCGGTCGCTTTGGGGGGAATATTAGCTCTTTATCATTTTCCTTAAGCACTGGTTTCAAAATCTTCAAGTTGCATTAATTGATGGTCTTCTAAAAGAAGACCATGTGACTTTTAGCCATTGAGACGTTTTGTTTCATTTCCTCTGAGGTGTTACTGTCCTCTGATGTGCTCGGGCCTGTGTCCTTCCTGCAGCCATCTGCACTGAGTTCTCAAGCTTTGACCCTGGTCCCAGGGGATCAGGAATTTGACTGAGGCCACCAGTCTCCAGAAAGAGGTTAAAACTGTAAATGAATGGCTTAAGAATTTAGTATTTTTTTTTTAAGTTTCACTGACATACAATTCATGTATCATACATTTATTTCGACAGTTCAACCATCTTCATCAGAGTTGGGCAAACATCACTAACGATACATTGCAGAATAGCTCTTCCTTGAACTTGTTGCCTTCATTCTCCATTTCCTGCTTATCCCCCTCCTTTCATTGCCGTGCCCCTTTGAAACTATTAATCCAGTTGTTTTTCTTGTAGCATTTTGCATGTGTGATCAAAGCCCTGCCTCTCTGCCCAGCCCATGGTGGTCTCATGCCTGTGGATGCCAGTGGCTGCCCTTCCTGGCTGTGTTGCACTTTCTCTGGCTCTGTGAACAACTGGGAGGTTGCCAGGCCTGGCGT
>PVJH01018173.1:12171-46004 GCA_004026705.1 Nesogale talazaci | reverse complement strand
TACTTCTGGGCGCAGACGCCCCAGGGGAGGGGCTGGTGGGTTTGAGCTGCTGACCTTGACGTTAGTAGCCCAGCGGCTGACCCTCTCCCCGCCAGGGCTCCTCAGCACCACTGCCCTTTCTGTGAAGGAAAAGGCAGTCGATCACAGGATTGGGAAGACCCCACCATGGGATCAAGACAAAGGAGAGACCAAGAGACACACACACACACATGAAGGAGAGCGGTGGTGAGGCCGAAGGTCTGTGGTTCTCACCCCCAGACGCTCCAAGGGAGAAAGATGAGACAGTCTGCTTCTAGCAAGGTTTACAGCGGTGTAATCTCTGTGGGGCAGTTCTCCTCTGTCCCACAAGGCTGCTGTCAGTGCAATCGACCCCACCACAGGGGGTTTGAGGGTGCTTGTTTTCTTAAATCACAAGTGCTTCCACACATCCAAGTCCGCAGCAAATAGTTATAGCCAATCATTTGTGATAGGGCACATAAGTGTGGGTGTAGTTCAATAGATGTAATCATACTTGAGTGCCTATTTAGTTAAGGTTGTAGATCTTTCTACATGCATGCTTGTTTGCACTTTATGTATATTCTTACATATAATAGAGCACATGGTGGGGGCCCAATTATGGAAACTTCCTAGACATAACCACATACTTCTCAAGATTGAGCTCACACTGAGTTTGAGGCTAAGGACCACAGTCTTGGGAGCCACCTAGATCAGACTGTGTAGTGTAAGACATGAAGACAATGTTCTCCACCCTATTTTACTGTGTGGGTTCTGAGGTCTTCAAAGCTTATAAGCAGCCTTCTAAGATACAATTGTTGGTACCCTTCCTACCTGGAGCAAAGAAGAGTGAAGAAAACCAAAAACTCAAGGAAGCAGTCAGTCCAAAGGCTCACATCAGTCAGTCTCCTCGGGCTTGAGTTGAGAAGCATTAGATGGTGTCCGGCTTCCACAGTGTACAGTGTACCAAATCATTCTGACCAGGAGCACAATAGAAGGACCTGTGTAGAATAGGAGAAAAAACTAAAATGCAACTTCATGAAAAGACCAGACTTACTTTTCTGATAGGGCCTGGAGGGTCCCCCTTCTCCCTTCTGATGTGGAACCGAAACCACTCCTAGAGGTCATGTCCCAGCCAAAGAAGCCTCCACTCACTGCTGTGGAGTCTCTGAGACCCATAGTGCGCCGCTGGGTGTCTCTGAGACTGGAAGTGTTTGCAGGACTGGAAAGCTCAGTCTTTCTCCCATGGAGCTGCTGCTGGTTTTAAACTGGTGAGCACACAAGTCACAGCCCCTTCTCCAACCACTGCACCACTGGGCTTCCTCAAGCCAAATAATAGACTGACCCGTAAAGTAAGCAATGCCATCCATGCAGAGTGTGTTCCTTAGCACAGTCAACTAGCGAAGACCAAAAAGGGGAAATCTGCCCCAAAACACGGATGAAAAGGCAGGGGGTCACAGAAACTAGATGGATGGCAGTGGAATGGCCAAGGTGGAAATAGAGCAGAGCAGTGATCTGTTAGGGCTGTTGTCACCGTGTCACAGAACAAGCAGAAAGCTACCTTCCTTTTCAGTGGGGGTACTGGTCTTGCTTCTCTTTGATTGGCATCTGCTGCACGTTGTCATAGAATTTAATCACTCAATCACTTGCAGGCGTGATACTAAGATTTGTGGCGCTCTCACCACCATCACTTTCAGGACATCTTCTTCCTGTTCTCTGTGTTCTTGACTGTCCCTGTGGGTTTCCAGGACTGTGACTCTTTATGGGGGAAGCGCATCCTCCTGTCCCCAAATTCTTCTGGAGCTCCCTGGAATGTTCACTCTGCATTAACAACCCCATGATTTAAAAAAATCCATTCTTCATTTTTCCTTATCTATTGTACAGTTTTCACATACATAGGAAGTGATTGAAAATAGCATGGCTCAGGTTGGACATACCATCTTTAAAATGAGCAACAATTTTGCTTTGTTGTTGCTGTTTGTGTTTATTTATTTATTTAAAAAATCATTTGAGGGTGGAGGGGCTTCTACAACCCATACCACAATCTATACATCCATCCATTGTGTCAAACACATTTATGTATTTCTTGCCTTCATCATTCTGAAAACATTTGTTTTCTACTTGAGCCAACAGTTTAAAGAGGTCTTTGGCAGCATTTTTGCCCAATGCAATTCATCATACCCATTAGGGTTACTACAATAATACTTTTTTTAAAAGGAAATTAATAAGTGGGAGGGAGAATGTTTAGAAATAGAGCTTTCTTTGTTGCTGTATATGAATGTAAAAAAGGCAGTCTTCAAATAAGTATGCAACAACCTATTTTGGAACTAGAAATGATAGAGAAATATTGGTGGTTCCTCAAAATTAAACATAGACATATCATATGGCCCAGAAAATACCCTTCAAAGAAATGAAAAATGGAATCAAGTATATACTTGTAGGCATCTCATTGTAGTACTATTTACAATCCCAGAAAGATGGGGTCCAAAGACAGATCACAGAGAAAAATATAGTATTGCATTCATTGGAATGTTATTCATCCTTTTCAGAAAGTTCTAGTGCAGAGAACGATGACATGGCTCTACTTGACAAGCCTCATGTGGAGCAAAATAAGCCAGATACACAAGGGTAGATGTTGTGTGGTTCCACCTGTATGACATCTCTAAAATGGGCAAGTATCTAGGGACAGCAAGTCGCAGGCCCTGGGGCCAGGAGTCAAGGAGAAATGGGCAGTGACTTCATACTGCGTGTGGAAGTTTTGATTGTGATTATGAAGACATTTTGGAAATAGTGGTGATGATTTCACAAATATTATGAATGTAATTAATGCCATGGAATTCGATTCCAATCATAGTTGAAATAGCAAATACCCTACTCTGTTTTTTTTGCCAAAATGAAAAAAAAGAAGTCAGGAGGAAGTAAGGAAGTCAGTTTTCCTAATTTCCAACAGTTTGCTTTTTTGCCCCAGCAGCATTTATTGATTAATTAGTTTGCCATTGATATGAAGTGTTATCATTAGCATATTGATGAAAAGCAAAGTTAATACAATTTTATTGAGGGATCTTAGAGCTCTTGTCGCAATGCATGCATCAATTGTGTCAAGCACATTTGTACCTATGTTGCCATCATCATTCTCTAAATATTTTCTTACGACTTAAAACCTTGGTATCAGCTCCTTTTTATCTTCCCTGAACTACCCTTCCACCTTTGTGGACCCCTGATAAGTTATAAATTATTGTTTTCATATCTTACATATCCGCTGCCTCCCTTCACCTACAATTCTGTTGTTCATCCCCTTGGGGGGAGAGGGGTTGTAGGTTGATCATTGTAGTTGGTTTCCTGCTTATACCTCTTCTCTCTCCACCCTCATGATATTGCTACTCCCATTACGGTTCCTGAGGGGTTTATCTGTCCTGAATTTCATGTGTTGAGACCTCTTATCTGTACCAGGTGAGCCGGATTTATAAGGTAGAACTGGGGTCATGATAGTGGGATGGAGAGTTTTCAAGAACTAGAGGAACATTGTGTGTTCCATTGGTGCTATGCTGCACCCTGGCTGGCTATATCCTTCTTTGAAATCCTTCTGTGAAGGAGCATCCAATTGTCTACAGAGGGGATTTTAGTCTCCACTCTGATTCCCCTCATTTGGACCACTATCTTTAACTGTTTGGGGTCTTCTGATGCCTGAGACCCGATCCCATTGACACCTCGTGATCACACAGTGCATCTCCCATGTTGTGTTAGTCTGGGTTGACTAGAGAAACGGATTGATCCCAACTCATATGTGTATAAGAAAGAGTTTTATACACAAGAGCAAAACTGTACATTGAGAAAGCATTCCAACCTAGTCCAGTCCAAGGTCATAAGTCTGATATTAGCCCATATGTCTGATACCAGTCTTCAAAGTCTTCTTCAGACTCATGAAACACATGCAATGATGCCAAATGCAGGATGATCATAAATCAGATGGGTCACATGCTTTTGGATTCCTGTTGTAAACATCTCAGCACAGACAGGGGTCTTCAAATGCCGCCTCTGTCTTCAGAAGTCTGGTTGCATCCACGTGGCTTGTCCAGCTCAGGGCACTAGGCTAACTCTGTGTGGCTTCTCTTCAGGGATGTCTCACAGGAAGTCAGCCTTGTCAGTCAAGTGTTTCCGAGGGAGTGAAAGAGATAGTGTCTTCCACCTCCATGATGGAATTACCACATTTCCCAGAATCTTCAGAGGAGAAGGCCATGCCCACACAACGGTCTCCTTGGCTAGCTCTACATTGACAGACTAGACTCCAACCCTATACTCTTAATCCTCAAATTGACACCAGATTGGGTGACTGCCACCCATGTGGACTTGGTTGCTTCCTTACTAGATGATCACTTAACTTCAAGCCTTTCAGACCCCAGATGCTATCTCTTGTAGTAGCCAGACACCATCAACTTCCTTCACCACATCTGCTTATTCACCCATTTTGATGTAAGGGATTTGTAGAGAAGGTGGGCATCACAGAATGCCAAGTTATTCGAGCAAAGTGCTCTCACGTTGAGGGAGGACTTGAGAAGACCCAATTTCCATCAAGAGCAGCTTTTTAAAAAGGTGGTATTCTTAGAATATCTTTTGATATAAAATCAAACTTCACGTTTGACTGTATAACACATATACTGTCTACTGATCACTGAAGTCATGTAAAGAATGCACAATGAATGAAGCTGGCTATGGACCCGCAAACACCATTTCCTTATTTAGATTTCATGGGTGATGGAAAGGGGAATTATCTTGGAACACTGCTATCCAGCCTTTGGGAATCCTGAGAGCACTCCTTCACCAGCTTATCTCCTTTTCTGCCCAGGGTGGCATTTATCTGCTTCGACTCGCAAATGTGACCCCTGTCAGCCTGGAGTGGACTTTACTAACGTGACCAACAACTTCTCATCCTGCCGTCTCTGCAGGGTTTGCGATTATGGTATGAACACAGAGACTCTGGGCCCAGAGGGGAGGTTTTGGTTGACTGGGTGGAAATTAGCGCTGAGGTAAAGTTGGGACACAGAGACTCCAGTTCCCAGATGGCCTTCCTTGTACCTTGAAACATCAGTGTGTCTTAGCTCAAAGATGGAAACTAATGATGTAAGCTGTGCCATTTGCTAGAAAAAAACATTTTTAACTGTCAATTGTAGGTGACGGGTTAATGCTCTTCCCTTTAAGATAATGAGCAACATGATTGTTACCTAATAATTCCAGCAAGGGGCGAGTACTTGGATTGAAGCTGCTGCCATGGATCTAGTCTTGTGCCAGCCTCTTAGTGCTCTGTCTGCCCATGGCCTGGCAGACATGACTCCTTAAACTCCCCACTCCACCTTTCTCAGCAGGACCAGTTTCTGTGGGGTTTTAGGGAGCCCAGCCAAGAGGTCCTCTGCACCCAACGTTCCTCAATTACTCCCTCATTCACCACTATGCTCCCTCCCAACAATCCTCCTTCAACACCGAGCCATGCTCTGCTCCATTGGACAGAGGCAGACCAGTGAGCAGGGCTGTGCTCTGGGGGCCCCTGGTCTGTGGTTGTAGAAACTGGGCCTGAAATCTACAGCAATTGGGCCTGGGTGATCTGAGTGGGACGGGGAGTGGGTGGCTGAGGGACCAGTCCAGGGAACAGTCTGTAAATCCTTGTCCTTTGTCTCCAGACCAAGAGGAGATACGTCCGTGCACCCCCACCAGAGACAGGGAGTGTGCATGCAAACCAGGAACTTACCGCGACAAAGATCACCCAGAGATGTGTCTGCCGTGTGGGCCTCGGTGAGACTCAGGGCCGAGGGGCTCCCACTAGCCAGGTGTCCTGAGGTTTCGAAGCTTCCTGTTCTCTGCCTTCTATCAGTCCCTCTGGCCCCCATAGGGTGTTCTTGAGCCCATGAGTAGTCTCCTATGACTTTGCTGCTCCTCCTAATCCATCTGCCTGTCCCTGCAGCCATGTGCCTGCACCATCTGCTCCCCCCTCCACCCCTGCACTCTTCCTTGAGCCAGGTTGTCTCTCTCCTAGGTACATGGGTCAGTTCTCAGGGTTCATGGTTCTTTTAGGGCTAACCCAAATTTCCTCTTTTTTTTTTTAATGAGAAGAAAACATTTGACTAGATTGAAGCTCAGATTATATTTTCATATGCATCACAAAATATAAATGTTTATTTTTGGAGAAAGTGACTCATAAGGACAAAGGAACTGGTGGCCCCAGAATGTGAGTGTGAGATCACAGGTCAGGCCTTCGGGCTTCACCAAGAGTCCTGAGCCTTCTTAGCTGAGGGCCAAGGTCAGGCCCTCACACTGCTGGTATTGACCCTGTCCAGGAGTTTTAGGGTCCCAGGATACCTCTGTTCAGCTTTGAGCCTCTCCTGGGCCCACAGAAGGCAGGGCCCATCAGCCAGGCCAGGAGAGCCAGGCGGACTGTGAGGGAGGACAGGTGGACTGGCACAGGGGCTCAGCTTCTGCCTAGGGGCCTTGCTGACCCTGCACCTGGAGGCAAGTCCCTCGGCCCCCAAGGCTGCCCCTCACTGCCCAGGGAACCCCATGTGGGGCACAGACGAGGTCCAGCTCAGAGAACTGGTCGGGGAGGCCCAGGGGCTGTGCTGTTCCTGCTCAGCTCCTTCTCCCAGACCCCCCAGGGACAGGGGACCTCACGAGAGCCAGGTTCCTCCTCTAGGGGACACTGGGGAGGGAAGGGTTCTCTTCTCATCTTCCCAACCCTCACTCACAGCCCCCCTCATTTTTCTCTGCATCTGTTCCCAGGTGCCCTGATGGGATGGTCGAGGCCAGTCCCTGTACCCCCAACAGTGACCGGAAATGTGTCTCCAGAGAAACAGATAACAAGACCACAGAGAAAGCCACAGATTCTGGAGAGCCAATGCCTACTGATCTGCAGAATTCTACACTTTTCTCTCCTCCCTCAAGCAATGGAACCTGGGAGAACATGGACATCGTTGTTGGGATAGATCTACGTCTGCTTCTGCTTCTGCTTCTGCTTCCGCTTCTGCTTCCGTTTCTGTATCTGGCATTCCGCTGTTGCCGCAGGCATAAAGGTAAGGCAGGGTGAGGGTGAGGCAGGGGATGAGGATGCCCACGCTTTGCTGACTCCTCCACTGTCCCCGGAGCTGCCCGACAGGAACAGGCGCGATTCACCCCCAGAGACACATTCAGCAGGGCTGGGCGTGTTCTTCCCCTGGTAAGGCCCCTCCAGGCCAGAGAGCTGCGGGCTCTTGGTGCAGTGACTCTCTGTTGCTCCCCTTCTCCCCTTCTCCTTGTGATGTCCTGCCAGCTGGTCCTACCTGGGGAGAGACTGGGCAGCAAAGGGGACTTCCCTCACCACTTGCTAAAGGATATGGTCCTTCTCTTCCAGGTCTCAGCATGGTCGCAGACAGAGTGAGTTGGTGTCCCTGGGCTGAGGTACCTCCTCTCAGCTGCTGCTTCAGACTCACACACAGTCCCCCGAGGACTGGCTCCCTGGCGTGGCCTGTGCCCATCCTCCAGCTCCCTCTGCTGCCTGGTGGCTCTGCGCTGACTTTAACTTGGCAGAGGGCTCATGTGACTCCACACAGGACAGCGGGGTGCTGGGTTTGTCCTGCTGCTGCTTGAGGGGTTCCCTCTCCCCCACAGCACAGTGTCAGCGGACAGGGTGAACCTGCTGCAGGCAGAGTCCCAGCGTTCCGACAGAGCATGGATGTGCTCTGGACTCCCCTGGGGTGATGCTCTAGGGAGGCTTGGGGAAGGGAGGACCGACCTACCTGTGGGTCCCTGTAGAGTGGGTCTCTCTTACTTAGGCACGGCAATGGTGGCAGTGTGGCACCAGAGGGCCTGAGACTGGTGACAACGCCCACAATGAGGCCCTGAGCAACAGGCTGTCGCCCAGGCGGGACCCTGAGGTGGAAACAGAAGACCAGCAGCCATCTGGGGTGGCAGGTGCCCTTGAACAGATGCCCGTGGAAGGGGAGCCTCTGCTGGTGAGTGGGTGACACTGTGGCCCTGACCCTTCTGCCTGCTCTCTCCTGTGGGTGGGAAGAGGGCTGGGCGTGTCAAGGCAGCTCTCCTGGGTTACAGGGGTGTGGTGAGATTGAAGAGACGGGGGACCCAAGGGGAGTGGGCTGCATGTTGTGGGGTGAGGCTGCTCCGGCTGCTGGAGCTTCCATTCTACCCAAGTCCATCTGTCGTGGCCCCGTCAGAGCAGTGCGCAGTGATGGCCAGGCACCGTCTAGTTCTTCTTCCTTCCAGTCTCAGGGCACATGAGGTCTGGCTTCTGTAGACGTTGTTCTTGCCTGATCTAGGAGGCAAATTATAATTTTTTGTCAGCAATTCATTGAGTGCTTTCATGGGCCTATGGTTTCAGACAGTTTTTGAAGCTGTTTAGTTAAATCTGAGGCTTGTTTGTATTTATGTGCGAAGGATTGTTTTTCCTACACACACACACACACACCTTCATTCATCACAATTCATCAGTATTGAACTCACATTTAGTACTTTTCTTTCTTAGTCTTTGCTATGTAGAAAACATTTAACTGACTTTTACTATGGCCTTTAATTTGTAACTCTTTGTCTTCACTCTATTGTGCATATTTGCTAGTCGTGTGACTGTTTTCTAGACTTAGATTTTTATCCTCTCTCTGTTGTCCTGCTATCCCACCCAGGCCTTTTCTCAGTTTACCAAGAGATTCCTCCTTCCTTGTCTGCCTTTTTGTTTTGCCAGATCTGCTCATGGACAGAGTTCTGCACCCTCAGTAGGACATCTTTTCATGTGTTTAGTCTTCCTTTCTTTCTTTCTTTTTTTGGGGGGGGCATCACTGCTCTCCAGTGGTGGGAGTAGGAGGCCCATTCCTACTGCTGGAATTGAATCTCCGTCGCAGTGGGCCGCAGTCCCGCGCACAACCACTACGCCACCGGGGCTCAGCCCCCTTTCTTTCTTTCTAAATTTAGAGAGTTTTTCCTCAAATGAAGAAGAGATGAATATCTCAAGATGTTTTTCTCATCAATACTCAAATTTTGGGTCCAACTATCTTTAAATTCTTTCACGACCTTCTAGCATCTAATTCTACTTCCCTCTGTTTCTGAACCCTTTTTGAGCTTTAGGTTTTTGT
The DNA here is from genome assembly GCA_004026705.1 of Nesogale talazaci. Classification (NCBI taxonomy): domain Eukaryota; kingdom Metazoa; phylum Chordata; class Mammalia; order Afrosoricida; family Tenrecidae; genus Nesogale; species Nesogale talazaci. The sequence goes on along the minus strand of PVJH01018173.1, from coordinate 36,909 downwards.
TTTTTTTAATAATTTTATTGGGGGCTCTTGCAGCTATTATGACATTTCATACTTCGACTGTATCAAGCACATTTGCACACACGTTGCCACATTCATTTCCAAACATTTTCTACTTGAGCCCTTGGTATAAGCTCCTCCTCCCCCCCTTTTTTATAATGAGTCATTTTTTTGGATACTCATACACCTCCCCTCACGATCCATGCATACATCAATTGTAAGTAGGCCTCATTTGCACACTTGTTGCCATCATCACTCTCAAAACATCCTCTCTCCATTCAGGCCCCCAGTTCCAGCTCCCCATATTTCTCTTCGCCCCTCCCCCATGAACCCTTAGTAATTTACAAATTTCTATTTCATGTTGTATATTGTCCAATGTGTCCCTTCACTCACTTCCCTGTTGGCCTTGCTCCAGAGAGGAGATTATATGTAGATCCCTGAAATTAGTTCCCCCTTTCTAGTCCACCATCCCTCCACCCTCTCAGTATCACCACTCCCATCACTAGTCCTGAGACAACATCTATCTTAAATTCCCCATGTTTCCGACTCCAGTGTACATCCCCTGTTCTAGCTGGACTTGTCTGGTAGAACTGGGAGCATGATAGTGAGTGGGAGGAAGCATTTGAGAACTAGAGGAAAGATGCATATTTCATTGTTACTACACTGAACTTTAACCAGCTCATCTCCTCCCTGCAACCCCTCTGTAAGAGGATGTTGCTTCACCTATTGATGGGCTTTGGGTCACCAATCTGTACTCCCTCCTATTTACAATGATATAATTTTAGTTCTTTGATGCTTGACACCGGATCCCTTCATTACCTCGTGGTCATGAAGGCTGGTGTGCTTCTTCCATGTGGGCTTTGTTGCTTCTTAGCTGGATGGCTGCTTGTTTATTCAAGCCTTTAAGACCCTAGACACTATACATTTTCATAATGTTCCTGAACCCTTTTTATCCTTTGATCTCTTGATGGCTGTTTTTTTGAGCGTTCATTGTAGACCCAAGCAAGACAAATTCCTTGACAATTTCAAACTTTTCCCCATTTATCATGATGCTACTTACCTATTGGCCCAGTGGTAAGGATTTTGGTTTCCTGTACATTACATTGCAATCTCTAGTGAAGGTTGCAATCCTTGATCTTCATTAACAAGCTTCAAGCCCTTGCTGTCAGGAAGCGTGGTCGGGCCCTCTGCATATCCCATGGAGATAATAAGCCTTCCTCTAATCCTCATGTCCAGTTCTCCTGCCTGTGGTCCAGAGTCTTGGATTACTGGCTCAGCAGACAGATGACTTAGGGTGGTGAAAGACTGCTATCCTGATGCATGGCTTCCTTGATTTGAATCGTGCAGGGTTGCCATGTTCTGTTCAGACCACTGCTTCGTGGTCCAAGGACAGGCTCTGCGTGAGCAACGTGAAGTGTCCTGGCTCTCCCCTTCTTCTCAGTGTCATCCATAGTTTCTTATGCTCCGCGGGGTTGAATAACTTTACCTAAAAAAATGAAGCCCACTTTAATTACTATAGAGAAATATTCTGTGAGTATTGAAAACCTTGATTCAATCCTCTAACCCAACCTCTACCTCTAGTTTCTCTGGAGTGGGTTTTTTTTTTTTTTTGTGGTAACTGTAGGAGATCATTTCTTGTTGAAATCTTTGTACACCTTGCATATGTCTGCCTGCAAATGGTGGGTTAATATAAGAAGAACTGACATCTTTTTAATATTCAGTATTTCTCACATTGAAAACAATAATATTCATCAATTTGAATCTGTGATCATTAGTCAAGATATTATCTTATCTGCTCTTTTCCATGGCTCCTGCCCCTTGATTTCCTGTCTCAAGTATAATCCAGGCCCTGCTGCAGTGTTGAACATGCTCAGATAATGAGGCATGGTCTGTTTTGACTTTGGTGGGAAACTTATGATCAGTGTCACCAGGAAGAATTGTACCAGCTCTTGTTTGATATATGAGTAGAAATTCTTACCGTTATAGTATCCCTTCCTGTTCTAAAGTGTTTTCTAACCATCAGACTTGTTGGTTAATTTTTTATGTTTTTTAAAAGTCATTTTATTGAGGACTCTTACAGCTCTTATAACATTTCATACATCAATTGTATTAAGCATGTTTGTACATATGTTGCCATCATTTCCAAAACATTTTTGAGTCCTCACTATAAGCTTTTTGTTTGTTTGTTTTTAACCATTTCATTGGGGGCTCATATAACTCCTATCATGTATGTACTAATGTATTAATTATTTAGACATTAATACATACATCAATTGTATGCAGACCAAATTTGCACATTTGCTGCCATCATCATTCTTAAAACATCCTCCCTCCACTTTTGCCCGCAGTACCAGCTCCCCATATTTCTTCTCCCTCTCCACTCCCCCTCCTTCTGGAATCCTTAACAACTTACAAATTGTCGTTATTTTGTCATCATACACTGCCTAATGTGTCCCTTCACTCACTCCCTGTCATCCGTACCCCAGAGAGGAGGTCATCTGTAGATCAATCTCTATAATAGGTTCCCCCCCATTCTACTCCCTCTTCCCTCCACCCTCCTGGCATCACCACTCTCACCCCGAGTCCTGAAAAGGATCATCTGTCCCAAATCACCCGTTTCTGGCCCCAGTGTACATCCCCTGGTCTATCTGGATTTGTAAGGTAGAACTAGGATCATGATAGTGGGTGGAAGGAAGTGTGTTAGTCTGGGTAGACTAGAGGAACAAAGTTATAGACGCACATATGGATATAGGGAAAAGGTTTCTATACAAGAGGAACAGGACATTGAGAAAGTATCCCAACCCAGTCCAGTTCAAGTCACAAGTCCAATTTTAACTCATATGCCCAAAATCAGTCTATAAAGTCTCCTTCTGGCTCACGAAGTCACAGGTCAGTGGGTGCAGAATCTCGGCGCTAGCAGGGTTCTCCACATGGCTCCTCGCTTCCAGGGCTCAGGGTAGTCCATCAACAGCATCCTGTAATGGCAGAAGCAACTCATCGCTGGCAGGGGTCTCCCCATGGCTTCTCCAGCTTCAGAGATCTGGTTCCATCAGGGCAAGGCCGTGTGGCTTCTCCTCTGGCTCCTGCAGCAGCTCAGATGCTGCCATCTTGTCTTGTCCATGATTCATCGTCTCTGAGACTAACTCCCAACAACTGGAGAAGATAGTTTCTCATCTTCATGAGGGAAATATTGTGAGATTTCCCAGAAGACTCAGGTGAAAGCCATGCCTCCATGGAGGCCTCATTGGCTACTCAGTGGCTATCTCCAGATTAACAGGCTAGAGTCCACCTAGGGATTTATGATTTTAATCATAAATTAACATAAGCACATGACTGCCACAGGAAGCATTTAAGAACTAGAGGAAAGTTGCATATTTCATTGTTGCTACACTCTACCTTGACTGGCTCATCTCCTCCCTACAACCACTCTGTAAGGGGCTGTAGCTTTACTTGTTGATGGATTTTGCATCCCCAATCTGTACTCCCCCTCATTTTTAATGATATATATAATGATGGGGAAATTGATCTATGTGCATTCATTTCTAGGGTTAGTATTAAGACAACAATGAACCTTCACTCAAGTACTTCCTCAATGCAAGAACACTTTGTTCTATTAAATTAGCATTTCATGATGCTCACCTTCCAGAAATGATCACTGAAGACAAATGTGTGCATAAGCAAAAGTACTAAAGAAGCTGATGGTGCCTGGCTATCAAAAGATGTAGCATCTGGGGTCTTAAAGGCTTGAAAGTAAACAAGCGACCATCTAGCTCAGAAGCAAAAAAGCCCTCATAGAAGAAGCACACCAGCCTGTGTGACCACAAGCTGTCAAAATGAGCAGTAATCAGGCTTCAAGAACGAACTGAAAATCATATCATTGCATGCCCACCTTCCTGATATGTTCGCTGACAACAAATGTGTACAATAAGCAAATGTGGTCAAGAAAGCTGATGGTGCCCGGCTATCAAAAGATGTAGCGTCTGAGGTCTTGAAGGCTTGAAGGTAAACAAGGAGGCATCTAGCTCAGAAGCAACAAAGCCCACATGGAAGAAGCACATCAGCTCTTGCGACAATGAGGTGTTGAAGGGATTAGGCATCAAAGAACTAAAAATTGTGGCTTAATTTTATGCAGCCATTTCAGCCTTAACGGGAGCTATCTGGCTTTTTCATTTTCAAAGAAAATAATTGCTATTGCTGTGAATATATTGTTGTGAGGTAAACTGAGGCTCTAGGAGGCGAGCATATAACTGACAGGACAGCGCAAGAACAGAACGGAAACAGCTTCATTAGCGGGAAGCTCCTGGACAAGGTTCCATGCGCTAGCAAATAGCCGAGGGATGTCCGCCTGGTGGTCAAGGTGTAGGGTCTTTAAAAGAAGGTGCCTGGGGGTGGGGAAGCCGCGAGGCAGCAGGGGTTATAAGCCGTCCAGAGAACAGTTTGTCAGCTTCTTGCAGCGCTCTGTGTAGCGGAATTGGAGGTTTCACTCCATGGGGCATGCTGTTCCGTCTTGACTCTTTTGGGCTGGCCAGTTTTCTACGTTGAAGGGGGTCCTTCAATTCGCCCTGACTCCGTCCAGACACTCCGGCCTTTCATTAATAAAGGGGTGCGATGATCTGATCTACTTCCTGTTGGCATGGGGGGTGGGCGTGACAAGAGGTTAGGGGTTGGCGCATACTAGGTTGGGATTAGCAGGCAGGCAGGCAGCTGAAAGGATATAAATGAAGCTGGTTATCGGTCGGTTTACTAATGTCCCCGATCTGGTTTTGGAGGAACTTAAAAGGCCAAGGAGCAAATTATGACTAAGGAACAAATTATGACTAAGGGTCCAACCAAGCAGCCCCATGAACCAGGTGACAAGAGGATTTTGGAACCAGGAAGTGGTTGCCGCGGTGTCCCAGTGCAAATTTCTGATCTTGTCAGCCATGGTTTTCAAAACGTTTGCATTCAGCTCAACCACCCCAGGTTCAGTGACACAGCAGCAACCTTCCTGCCCTAAAAACATGTATGTGCCTCCTTTGTCTGCCGTCAGCAAGTCTGAGTTGGGTAGTTGTGAGGGGTTTCCTGTGCCAGCGAGGTGAGCCGTCGCTGAAGGAATGTGAGAGATTCTGAAGTAGGGTCCGTCACTAGTTGGAGCTTCTGGTCGGAGGAGGATGCTGTGTCCCAAAGCCCCGCTGAATATTCCTGCTGATGCGAGGGAGGAGGTGACTCCGAGACCCACGAGGATGGGCAGAAACACGGCCTGGTGGTTGTGGGAGGGAAAGCAGATTTCTATGTGCCACAGTCATTTGAACTTTGCCCACCCGAACATGGTAAACCAGGGTCCAACAGTTACTGGGAGGCAACGGGCGGTGGTAGGATGATTAAGACAGCTAGTCAGGATGCCATTGCATCAAAAGAATGTCCCTGGCGGGTCTCTGATAAAATCTGCTATATTGCAGGTAGAGGTGCAGGTCGAGTCTGCTGGGAGGGTAAGTAATGTAGGAGTCTGTTTGGGGGCGAATAATGGAATGTTAAATATTGAGGAAGGGCAATTCCTCCTTTTGTTACTGAGGGGGAAAGTTAGCAAGGGAACTGTGGCCAGAAAAGGGCTCTGGAGGGAGGCACAAATGAAGCAAGAGGTATTAGTCATCAGGGCTGACAAACACCTGTGGCAGGAGAGTTGTAGGGTTTAGAGGGAGATTGGCACAGACCTAAGTCAAGATTTCCAAGAAAGAGGAGATGGGTTTCCTGCATCCAGCCTGGAGGGAGCAGAGAGAGGGAGGGATGTGACGAAGGATCCTGACATCTCTGTGAAGAAAGTGTTTGGAGGGTTGTCCCGAGGTTAGCGTGAGGACCTCCTTGGTTAGTGTGGCTGCAGCCATGAGAACCCGGAAGCACGGTTGCCACGCCGGAACCGTCCTGTCCAGCTGCTTAGATAGGTGTGCAACTGGGGCCCAGTGACTGAACCAGGACTCCAACTGCCACGCCCTGATTTTCATCAGTGATAAAAAAGAAAGGACTTTCAGCGTTGGATAAGTGTAGGGACAGAGACAGCAACAGGGCCCTCTAAAGCTTGCAAAAGGCCATCCTGAATGCCTGAGGAGAGTCTAGGGACCCAGCAGGCATTGTCTTTGCAGCCTCCTATAGAGGTTTTACCAGAAGGAAAAAGTTAGGGATCCAGTGTCTAAAAAAATGCCACAAGACCCAAAAAGGTAGATACCTGATCTGCTTGCTGTGCCTGGGAAGTGGATTTCTTCTGCTGTGCATCACCGATCAGCCAGGAGTCCAAGAGTAGTAGGGGGTGATGTGCAGTGGTAGGTAAGTGACAGAGGTGCTGGGAAGCTGGGCTTTTGAGTGTGAAGCCGGATAGCTGTTAAAGGCCAGGAAGTTTAGGAGTTGTGTCATGAGCTCTTCTGAGCTGACCAGGGAAGGACTGCACAACAGTAGATCATTCACATATTGCAGAAGGGTGGATGGCGATAGGGACTGTTATGAAGTGTGTGGTCAACACAGTTCTCCTGCCGGGGAGGTAAAATCTAGCTAAGTATTGGGTTAAAGGTTCAGTTTTCTTTCTTATGGGAAATAGTCTGTAAGTGAGCCAGTAAGCATTGTATTTTGTGGTTTGTGTCCAGGGAAGGGACAGGTATCAGAGACACAGTCCCCTCTCAAAGGGGACGAATGTCCGAGGTGCAGTCACCTCGGCCTGTGGAAATGCAAGGGTTGGAAATAGACCTAGAAGTCCTTGCACAGGATTGTAAGAGGTACAGGGAGAGGGGCGGGTGGAGAGAAAAAAGAAGACCGTAATATATGGCACCTCTGACCACTCGTGACTTTGCTGACAGAAATTGTAAAAGTGCCATTTTCTGGCAAGCATATGTCATTGTCCAATTGGTAATGAGACTAAACTTGGTTACAACAAAAGGCCAACGTTTCAGATGGAGGTCAGGAGCCAAACCCAATTCACTAAGGTTGGCTGGTAGACAACCCAAAAAAATGTCTTTAGGGGACTCAGACAAGGGGGCTTTCTATGGTGTCTCAAACTGCAGGGGGGTGGGCAGAGGAGAAGGGCATCTCTTTATCTCTGTCTGAACCTGTCAGTCAGGAAGTGGTGGGGTAACCCTGAGGGTGTCCCAATCAGAGGAAAGCCCTGGACTCTCTGGAACAGAAAGGTTTCCTGGCAGAGACCTGTGGCTTATCCAGAAGATAGGGCTCTTGGATCAGAGAGAGACACAATGGAAGCTGAGGGGTAAAGCCTGACCTGCGCCCAATAAAATAGAGGGTTGATCAGAGGCCTTTGTTCAGACTGAGAAAAGGAGAAAGTAGATTTACCTGCGCCCAGGGAGCAGGCACTACAGAGGCACAAGTACAAAACACACGGACAGGTAGGAAAAGCTCAGACACACTCTCTGTACTCTAGTCCAGTTAGGAGGTACAGTGACTGCCAGGCACAATGCCAGCAGCCCTGTGAGCAGCTGGAATCTCAGAAAGTAAACACAGTGACAAAGGGCTGAGGGGAAGACAGACACCAGAAGCTATCCTTATCGCTGGACCCCTTTTGGGGATAGGCACTTATCTCCAGCTCCTGTTAGTACTAAAGTACCAGAATAAGCCCCTTCTGTACAGAAGACTCCAAATTCCTATAGGAGTTTGCTGATCTTCAGTGTTCAGAATCACAAATAAGACTAATGAGACAGAACGAACATTCACAGAGATACTGGTCAGAAATTGCTTGTGCAGACAGGCTTCAGAGATCTTGGAAGTAGTGAATGGGCCTGTGCACCAGCCAGAGAGTGGCTGGGGTGGCATAGAACCCTCCTGCCCTGGCAGCTTCCGATTTCATCACCAAATATAAGGTAAACTGAGGAGCTAGGAGATGGACAAGCAAAATTGATAGGACAGAAGGAGAACAGAAACAGAAATAGCTTTATTAGTGAGAAGCTACCTGATGAGTTTTTATGAGCTAGCAAGTAACCTAGGGAAGTCATGCCTGGTGGTCAGGGTTTGGGTTTTGTTTTGTTTTTTTTTTGGGGGGGTCATCACTGCCCTCTGGTGGTCGTGGGAGCTACTCAGCCTTGTCGCTGCTGGATATGAACCACCAAGTCAGTGGGCCGAAGTTTTGCACTCAACCGCTCTGCCACTGCGGCTCAGTCCCAGGGTTTGGGGTTTTTAAAAAGGGGGCCTGTAGGTGGGGAAACAGTGCCAGGCGACAGGTGTTGCAAGCTGTCCACCACAGACTTATTTGTCAGTTTCTTGTCCTGCTCTATGTACAGCATCGCGAGATTTCTCTCCCTGAGTCAGGTTGATCTGCCTTGGCTCCATTTGGCCTGGCCAGTTTTCTGCTTTGAAGAGGGACCCTGCAATTCACCCCCCCCCCTTACCAAAACACATTTGCGTTCTGGAAAAAACCCTACTTTTGATTTTTCCAATATGCTCTCATCTATATTCTTCCATCTGAGTCTTAGAAATGCATTTGTAGACCTGTTATCTTTGGTTAGGTTGGTGGGATTAATAAGATGGGGCAGAAAGAAATTCTCTGGGGTCACTCACGGACTTGGTCCATATCTGGATTTGAGTGTTGGTTTCTACAGGGTGAACAGTTGTTGGTCCTGGAGACGAGTATGTAGTGTCTGTGCTGCTCACTGCATGTCATGAATGCCACAACAAGGACACAAAGACGGAGGGTTGGAGGCTGTTAGGCTCACTGCTGTTTGCAGCTGTTCCCAGAGAAGGTACTGACATGCGCAGGTTTCACAGCGGGCAGAGAGAGTCAGGGTCAGCTCTGGCATCCAGGAGGCCTGACTCAGCTCCAGTGTGTTCTCTGCTGTATTTTGTAGGGGCACTCACACGATGAAAGGTCTCAGACGAGAAGAATGCTGCTGCATCCAGCGAATGGTGCCGATCCCGTTCAGAGTAAGTCTCCTCTTCAGGGCAGTGACTTATAAAAAAATGACCTAATAAGATCGCATTAATCACTGTGTCTTGTGTACATGTTCAAGTCTTATTGTTTATGTCAAGTTACATGAAGCAAACTTATTTATTTATTTATAAATGATTTTATTGTGGGCTCATACAACTCTTATCACAATCCATACACACATACATTGTATGCAGGTACATTTGTACATTTGTTGCCATCATCGTTCTCAAAACATTTGCTTTCTATTTAAGCCCTTGGTATCAGCTCCTCATTTTCCCTCTCCCTCTTCCCCCCCCTTTTATGAATGCCTGATAGTTTATAAATTATTATTCTGCCATATCTTATACTGTCCAAAATCTCCTTTTACCACCTTTTTGTTGTCCGTCCCCCAAAGAAAAAGTTATATAGGTTATATGTAGATCCTTGTAATTGGTTCCCCTTTCCTTCCCCATCTTCCATCCACACTCCTGGCATCGCCACTCTCGAACTGGTCCTAAAGAGATCATCTGTCCTGGATTCCCCATGATTTCAGTTCTTATCTGTACCACTGTGCATCCTCTGATCTAGCCAGATTTGTAAGGTAGAATTGAGATCGTGATAGTGGGGGATGAGGGGGAGCCTCTAAGAACTAAAAGAAACTTGTATGTTTCATCGTTGCTGCACTGCATCCTGACTGGCTCATTTCTCCACAACCCTTCTGTAAGTGAATATCCAGTTGCCTACAGATGGTCTTTGGGTCACCAATCTGCTCTCCCTCTCATTCACAATGATAAAGATTTTTTTGTTCCTTGGAGCCTGAAAACCTGATCCCATTGGCGCCTCGTGACCACGCAGGCTGATGTGGTTTTTCCATGTGGCCTTTGTTGCTTCTGAGCTAGATGGTCACTTATTTATCTTCAAGCCTTTAAGATCCCAGACAGTATAGCATTTGATAGCTGAGCACCATCAGTTTTCTTCACCACATTTGCTTATGTACTCATTTGTCTTCAGCAATTATATCAGGAAGGTAAGGACACAATGATATGATTTTTTTTGTGCTTTGATGCCTGATCCCTGATGCCTTGGCACCTCGTGATCACACAGATTTGCTTGCTTTTCCCATCATGGCACCTCCCCAGGTGGGATGGCAATCCTCTCCTGGGCAGGACTCTGTGGAACGGTGAGGGAGAGGCTGTGATCCTGGATCCTCTGGAAGGAGCAGCAGGTGGGGGAAGTGGAGCAGGAGGCGAACCAACTAGGGAATGTCCTTCACCCAGTTCTTTTCTGAGGTGTTTCCCACCTAACTTCACTCTCTTATGTCTTTTTTCTCACACAGCTTTGCACTCATGCTTTGATTACATTGGAAGTCAAGTGCCCCTGGATTCCTGGAACAAAATCATGAGGAAAATGGGCCTCACAGACAATGAGATCCAGCTGGCCAAAATCAGTGCAGCGTCCCCTGGTGATGAACCCTATCAATATCTAAATAAATGGCTCTCCAAATTTGGGAAAAAGGTCTCCATCAATGCCCTACTGGATGCCTTGGAGATACTGGAAGAGAGACATGCAAAAGAGAAGATTCAGGACCACCTGGTGGACTCTGGAGTGTACATCCTTGAACCATACGTGCCACCGGGCCTCTGATGTTGCAGTAACAATCTGCATATGTCATGACAATGAGCACCAAGACTGGTCCCACGAAGGTAAAAGTTAAAGTGCCCTCCTTTCCACACTTCCGTTCCTCCAGCACTCTGACGTCAAGCACCGCCTCTCTCCTTTGTACACTCCCTTACATTCCTAGGCGCGACCACTCAGAACTCTCAGCGCAAAGGAGGACGGCTTGCGTCTTGTGTGTGCTGGTGTGTCCCACGTGAAAATCCAGAAGCCCATCCGGTCTGTCTCCTCCTCATCCGCCAGCCTGTGGAGCTAGGTAACATGGGATCCAGGAGAGGCAGCTGCAGGATCGGAAGGACGTGCTCTTCTCTCTTGGCCTCTTGCTTCTCACCGGGCTCATTGTATACCCAGCAGGATGGCTGTCACAACATCTCTACGACTGCGCATTTCTGCAGGAGCAACAAGTCTTTACCCTGTGGCGAGTCTGGTGGGTTTGAGCCACTGACGCTTTCATTAGCAGCCCAGTCTCTAACCCACAGAGCTACTCTGGTGCTTAACTAAATTCAAAGGTGCTAGCATGGATAGATCTTACAATTCACCGCATGCAGAGAGAGGAACTAATTTTCAGCATGACACCAAAGTTCCATGTGTTAGGCTGGCTTGCTGTGGCCTGACCCTCCCCCTTCCTTGAACCAGACATCTGGCTGATACAGCTCTCCCTGACCTTGTAGCCCACTCAAGCAGCCCTCCCTGACCTCGCAGCCCGCTCTGCATTCCGTCAGCACCTGGACATACCTTCAGCCTCCAATCCCCAATTCCTTTACCTTAAATGGGCACCAAAGTCCTGCCCAAGTGCCCCAAGGCTATAAAAAAGCAGCCATTTGTCCTCTGAAGCCACTCCAGGGGCACCCAACCCCTCAGACCGCTGGACTTTGCCCGAGCTAGTACCTCCCCAATGAAACTTATTTATTTTACTATAATTCGGCTCTCACTCGTCTCCCGCAGTGCTCCATCGCCTTACACCATGAAAAACACAAAAAAGACCCGTTGATGAACATCTCGATGTACACACACAAGCACAAATATGCTACACGTAGAGTTATGTTTTACACAGGGCTCCAGCTGACTTATCACAGACTGCATTTCCTAAAATGACCCCGATCCAACTGTGGAAGTTCTAGAATATTATGTGATATTGGACAGCAGAGTCTCTTCATGGACTGTTCAGGTCAAACTTTTCGGTGGGTGTTTTGTTTTTTAATTTATTTTTTTACCCTTTTTATTTGTTTTTACTTAAATGATCACTTTAGTATGGGTTCTTATAACTCTTACTGTAATCCACACTTCAATTGTATCAGACATATTTATTTGTGTAAATGTTGCCATCATTCTTTTTTGACAGTTACTTTCTATTGAGTCCTTGATATGTGCTCCTCTATTTTTCCTCCCCCTCCACCCTTGTGACCCCTTGATAGATGATAAGTTAGCATTATTTTCTAACCTTATACTGATGTTGTCTCCCTACCCCCATGGTTTCTGCTGTTCTTTCCCCTGGAGGGGGGATGCGTGGTTATGTGACGATCCTCCTCCTCCCCCCATCTTATTGGTACCATTATACCCATTCCTGTGTCTGCGTTTCATGTGTTGTTATCTTTACCCATGTACATGCTCTGTCGAGTCCGTGCAGAGCGAGAAGCAGCACTGGGCTCATGATAGTGGGGGGATGAAGAAGCCTTAAGGAACCAGAGGTATATTGTGTGATCCACCAATGTTCTACTGCACCATGATGGACTTCCCTGCTACCCCGCTGTGGGGGCGGTGGGGGGCGGATGTTCCATTTTCTACAGATGGGCTTTGGGTCTCTGTTTTCACATCCCTCGTTCTCAATAATGTGTTTTCTTGGGAATCGTCTGATGCCTGTTAACCAGGCCTAATAATACCTCATTTCCCCACCAGCTGGTGTGCTTCTTCCACGTGGACTTGTTGCTTTACTGCTGGATGGCCACCTGTTTAGCTTCAAGTCTTTCAGACTCTAGATGGTCTATCTTTTGTTAGCCAGGCACCATTGCTTTCCTCAACAGCTTTGCTTATGCACTCATTTTGTCTTCAGTGATTATGCTGGGGAGCAGGGGTGGTGGTGAGCACCACAAAATGCCATCTTGTTAGAACAAAGTATTCTTGTCTTGAGGGAGGTTAGGAGCTGAGGCCCAAAGCCCACCCATAGTCTCAGTGCATAGGCCAGTACCTCCATCTTTATGGGTTGATGTGTTTACATCAGAACACATCTCTGCTTATACCTCTGTCTATAGCTTTGCTTCCTAGAGCCTTCCTCTGTTTCCTTTTGCCTCCTCCTGCCCTATTGCCACACTCCCCTCTTCTCCCACCTCTTCACGCTTTCCCTCGGCTAAATTGGTGCTACGTTCATGCCCACAGAAGCGCTACAACCTCCCCGTTGGTTCCAAATCCCAAGTTGTTGCTCTGTCGGTGGTCCTGAGAGTTTGCGGTTTTACTTCTAGATCTGTGATCCACCTTGCATTGGTTTTTGTGCATGAGGCTCGGGAAACATCTTGTTTGGTTTTCCTACATGTGGCTATCCATTGTTTCCAGCACCACGGACTGGGGAAAGAGGGCATCCTCTGGCACCTCGTTCATGAGCACCTGTTTTTCCAACAGGTGCGTGACTTTTCTCCATCTGCTGTGGATGGAGTTCCTCCCCTCTAGTGTGGACTTCATCTCCTCTATCATTGTGGCCTTCTTCTGCATTGCTTCCCTCAAGCCCCGTACTAATGCAAGACTGCTGAAGATTCCTTTTGTGGCAGATCCACGTCTGATACTTCTGTGAGCGTCATTAGCTCTGTTGTTGTGTTTTGTCTTTCTGGGTTTGTTGTTGTTGTTGAGAGTGATGCAGTCTGCTGCTGCCTCCCAGACAGCTTTGTAGAGGTGTGCACCATGTTTCTGGGAGACTTTGGGCCCTAAGCGCTTTCTCTTGTCTTACTTATAAGGGTGTTTATGAGGGCTCTCTATGACTTACCACGGAGGGGGTTTCCATAGTAATTCAGTGGGAAAGGCGGGGAGAAGTCTCAGGGACTAGACTGTGCCTGGTGCTTATATGTATTCCTCTGGGCTGCTTTGAACTTGGTCGGCAGGACACGATTTGCAGCCTTTAAAACATTTTTTTTAAGGTGTCTAATAGAATACAAAGTTGAGGAAGGCCTTGCTACCACGGAAGGAGGTGCTGAGTGAAGGGGGGAGCAACCCCACTGCTGGGGGTGCAGGTGCCAGGGCAGGAGGGACGCCTCCACAGGGTGGAGGTGCCTGGCACTGGTGGGGCAACTGTTGCTCCCATGGGTGGGGAGGGCTTTGCTGCTGTGGGACAGGCTGCTGCTATTGTTGGCCGTGCTCCGTGGGGACAATAAGACTGAGAGGAGCCTATTGGTAGTGTTGGTCATGTTGAAGTCTGAGTGTGGCTGGTGTGGACTGGCAGGCTCCCGGGCCTGGAGCACTTATCCCCTGGGCTCTGAAGCCAGGTTATAGGTTAGAGATGTATGTCCTTTAGACTGAGGATGCACTCTGCCCTGCTCCCTGCAGGTTCAGAGTGCTGGGGAAGTTGTGAGGGTGTCCTGCCAGGCTGTCGCTTCCGTTTTGTTTGAAATGTTTCCTCAGGACCTGGTAGTCTCTCTCATGTTCAGTGGTCTGTGAATAGAAACCACAGAGGTGCCTCTCAAGGTGTGGATGGCCGGTCTGACTGTAAGCCTCTGGTTCTTCCTAAACGACGGAACATAAACATAAACAGGTCAGGCAGTTCTTACATACCCTTAGAAGCGGCTCCAGAAATGGCCTTACAGTGATATCAAGTTCACGTCTTGGTTTATGTTTCAGCAGCCATTTCAGCTTTGTCTAACCTTTATTCACAGTGTTTCAGTTGTGGTTCGATAGTCGGTTTTTTTTTCAATTTTTTTTTATTAAAAGTTCATTTTATTGGTGTTTACTACAGGTCTTATAACAATTCATACATCAATTGTATCAAGCATATTTGTACCTATTGAATAGTTTTACTAAAGTAGTAATTCTTAGGAAGCTTCATCTCTCACCTCACAAGGCTTTGTGTATATGGGGCCATAAAGAGGCTTCCAAGAACTGGGGTGATGGGACCAAAAAAAAACCAAACAAAACCAAGACGTCATGAAAGTATAGCAATTGAGGGTAGTGCTGTTCTACTAGAGTTAGGCAGAGCAGGGACACCGCATGGAGGCCTCAGGGACTCTGGTGTGGGCACCTGGCACTCACTCACAGACAGACCCAATCTTGCTGCCTGCATGTCCTTTCCTCCGAGATGCTGTGTTTACTGCCTCATTGTCTTACTTTGCTCCTCTTGCTGTGAAGAAGGCTCTGTCCTCATGTTCAAGACAAATCCACTTACACTTGACAATTCACCATTTCTCAGAGGCCGTGTATTAACCTTATCAGTGTTTTTTGTGTGTATTAATTTATAAACGTGTTTTCATATTTCTTAACATACTTTTATTAGATTGTGAAATCAAATAATAAAAATACAAAGGATGTGATATTGTCTTGATTTTTTGTTATTGTTGCTAGTATTTTGTTGTTGCTGTTCATACAAATGACACATGGAGAATACTTTTTATGTATTTGAAGGTTGAGTATCCTTTCGGGAAGTTTCCTCATGGAAGATAACTTTTGGAAAGAATTCATTGGCACTATCAAATACTACTATAAGGAAGGCTATTAAGTACAAACTACATTTGTATGTATGAATTGATGACCAAATTAAATACAAGACTTTTATAAAAAGCAGTGTGTGCATCTTTTTCTACACTCGCCTCCCATTCTCCCTTTGAAATAACTGTGAATGACACGAACACAGGAATATATATTCTTTCTCTGAAACTTACGACTTTGTATATGCCCTCCTGTGTGACCTGTGTGAGTGTGTTTTTTGCTTTGCCATTTGTGCATGCTCATGAAGGACTAGCATTCAGCACCTCCTCGCTCTCCCTCTCCTGTCTGCCATCCCTCATCCCTGGGAGAAGGAACATGAGCTTTGGACTGGCTTCCTCATCCCCAAGGGTGAATTTTGGGGATGTCCTAGGGCTGCTAGGTTCCTGTGTTGTAGAGATGGGCTCTGACTGAGCAGATGGAAAAGGGGCAGTAAATCCCTGAGGGTTTAGCTGGCCCTGGTTGACAGGGAAGTGTGGTGGTCTCTTTCCTGTCTTTCTTCCATCTCCTTGGCCAACCTTGTCTCTCTTCCTGGCTGCTGCCCCATCCTCATCAGTGCATCCAGATTACTTAGCCTGTTAGTCATCAGGAAGACCCATGTTCCTGCTCCTTTATCCCCCAGCTCATGGGGGTTCCTGTGACCCACAAAGACATTCCTTTCCTTCAGAGGAACAGTACAGGATGCCTCATGTAAGTCTTTCCTCTGGGCTCCCTCCCCCACCTTGCTCATGCACCCAACAGTCACCCTCTTGAAACCTTCATATGCATTTAGCTGAAGAAGATTAACCAGTGAGGGCAGCACAGGGTTGACTTTCCAGGTCAGTCACCCTAGAGAAGGACTTCTGGGAAAATAGCCATCGCCTCGGAGGTGTCTGAGCTTAGCATTGCTGTCACTTTCAATCTGCTTTTAGTCATCTCGATGGAGATTTAACTTGGAAATCTAGTGATCATGGCTTCACAAAACAGTTACAGAGGGTGCCTGTGACTCCTGTTTACGGTCTTCTGACCCTAACACCAGACTTTGGCTTGTGGAACTTGGCCAGGGCCCTGGAATCAAAAGTCAATACCTCTTAAAGAATCTGCCATAGTCACAGCCTATTCGGCCCTGAGCTCATACCCTCATTGCTGTCTTGGCTTTGTACCTCATCTACATTTTAAATCTAAGACGATATAGGACTAGAAAATGGGAGTCAGTTGTCGCCCAACTTCTTCCCCCTCCTAAAACAAACTAACAAAATAAAACCTGATGTCCATGGAGTCAATTCTGACATAGTGATGATATACATAGAACAGGGTCAAACGACCTCTGGGTTTAGAGGGCCTCGTCTTTCTCCTGAGGAGTGGATGGAAGTTTCGAACTGTTGGACCTTGGGATTAGCAGCCGAAACTCAAAAGGAACTGTACCACCAGGTCTCCTTGACCCATGTAAGAGGCTGTACATTATTGTTTTACCCCTGCAGGGCTCAACTCTCATCCCCCTTATTACCTAGATTGACCTTGCTTCTACTCCTGTACAAGTCTCCCCCTCTGAAGCATCTTCTTCTGTCTCAACACTTCATCAGTTCTATGATTTCACTCCTAGGGATGCAGTTCTCCTACACTTTGCCCTTTTGCCCGTCTTTGGACACGTACCAATTATACTGGCAGACTCCCATTTACAATGTTCTATTACATTTGAAAAGGATGCATTTAAGACCACTCTTTTTTTCCACTTGATACATCCTATTTTTGAAATATGTAGTTGTTTTGTATCACATAGCATTCTCCTTTGCTCTGGATTCTGTAATTCATTGGAATGGACACACAGAACTCATGGACAATGCTGACGATTATGGGGTTTATCCTGGAAATTTCCACGTTACCATTCAGATGAGAAATGCTCAGGAGAAAGTTGTATAAGCTCAGTGCAAAACTCTCACAATTGCTAATAAGTGCTCAGGGAACATGCCACTCTTCTGGAAGCCTCAACCCAAAGGCAGTCAGCTCCAGCTCCATGACTCAGTCAACTCAGGACACCACCTTGAGCACCCGGAGGCACCGACTCCGCAAGCCAGACCCTGCTACAAAGTACTCAACGTTACTGCTCTGGCCTGGGAAGTCCACCGCTCTGTCTTATGCTCTGGTTCTTGGTTCTGCTGCTGCTGCTCCTCTGCCACTCTGCTGTTGTCAAAGCTGTCTTCCTGGATCAAGGAGGTTCACTGTTCAGGTATTTGGCATGCAGGGACACACTCCTGGATCTTCTCTCTTGTTGGTAGTGAAATCCCTCCTCATTTTCTATGCAGCAGAATGTCAGTCACAGTGAGTCTCATTTACATGTAGTGCTACTCTGAGCGGACGACAGAAACAAGTGCATAGACACACATAGATGGATAAGAGGGAACTTTATACCAAAGAGCAATTTTACATTAAGAATACAGTCCAATACAGCCCAGTCCAGGTCCAGTCCATAAGTCCAATATTATCCCGGATGTTTGATACTATTTTATAAATTCTTCTTCAGACCCACTCAACACATGCAATGCTGCTAAATGCAGGAAGCTCACAGGCCAGTGGAAATCTTATGGACCCAGTGGTGGTAGAAGAATCTCAGAGCTGGTGTGGGTCTCCACGTGGCTCATCCAGCTCCAGGGCTCTGGTTGCATGAGGCTTGTCATCTGTAATGTCTCACAGGGAGTGGGTGTGTCTGGCTTCCAGTGAGCTTTCTATCTCTGTGGCACCTCCCAATGAGGTTATCAAGCTGTGATCATTGACAACTAGTGCCTCTTCACAAGTTGGTACAAGATAATGTAACTATCGCTGGCAGATAGAGAAAAAATATATAGGAAAAATATTTAAATATATATATATAGGAAAATATATTGTCATTTCAATGTATGGTCAAGAAAAACATAAATTAAGCAATTAAAGGAAAAGGAGATCCCCTGGCCCACCAATCTCTAAAAATGACCAGATTTTAAGTGGGACACCATTGACCGGGGGGAGTGGGGGTTCTTGATTAAAAATTTGGTCTCTATGGAGCAACAAAAATTCATAAAATGCAAAAATAGTATTGTAATGTAGTTATTTAATTTTAAAATGCCACGGGACATGGGACAAATTGTTAAAAAAAAATGCCATGGGACGTCTGGTCACCTTGTTCTTGTTACACCCACAAGCTTCAGGCACAGGATCAGTCTAGGTTCAGGTTGTGGCTGGTGGTAGGCTATTTGCATAGAAATACTGTCACTGAGGCCACACTGGAACTCCTCGATCCTAGTCCAGGGTGTCGTAGGGCGCCACTTAGGAGATAGATGGGGCTTCTTACCCCCTTGAATATTTACAATCTTGAAAACCACCAGGGTGAGAGGCGTCCCTGGGAGTCAAATTTGACTCAAGAACAGAGAAATGATTGGAGATTAATCCAGGTGAAGTAGGTGGCAGCGAGCTTGGTTTGGGGAATCCAGTGTGCCTGGACATGTACTTTGGACACGTCAGGAACATGTTGTCGCTAGAAAAGGACATCATGCTGGACAGAGGGGCAGCAAAAAAGAGAAAGACCTTTGACAAGATGGACTGACACAGTGGCCGGGACTTGGATATAACAGTTGTGACCAGGTGCAGGAATAAGCCGTGGTTTTTTTCTGGCACGTACAAACATGACCCATGTGTCTGGTGTCCTTCTAAGGAGGGAAGAGACAGGGGAGACTGCCGCGCGAAGAGAAGGCACGAGTGGAGCAAGGCTTCTTCAAGAGATTGAGGAGGGACCTGCTCCCAGGGGCTTCAGATAGAGCGCGGCTTTGCCCGCTCCTGGGTTCAGCTGTCCAGCCTCCAGAACTGCCTGAGAGGACATGCTGGCTATTCTCACCTGTCTGGTTTCTGGACGTGAGAATAATAGCGTGACAACAATAGCAATATGGAAGCAGCAAGCAGAAGTTAGATCGTAGCTAAACGAGAGGCCAAAGGCCAAATCTGAGGTAAACCCAGAGACACCTTGGTCAAAGGAGACCTACCGCTATCAAGTCCATGGGAATGGGTGGCGACCGGGCTGCGAGAAAGCCCAACTGCTTCAGATGGTGATCTTGGCGATGCACTAGAGTTTGCATTCTGAGAAGTAGCTTTTTGGAAGATTAGAGTTTACAGAAGAGCCCTTAATCCATTCTGAGTGCCCACTTAATTTCCATCTCCCCTGAGTTCTGGCCAGCAATGTAAAAAACGTTGCCCTCTGACAGTGTTTGAAAATAGTGGATCGTGACCTCCCTGGCCAGTTCAGCACAGCGCAGTCCCATTCTCATAGTAGGAATGTGTCTGGGCATGCCCTGGGTGGAAATTGCAGTGCTAGGGGGGCAGGGTTATGAGGCAGAACCCAACGGAGATGGTGACAGATCCTCAGGGCCAGTCTCAGAAGCTTTTCTTATCTGCACTAGGTACATGGTACAGATGGATTATTTGCTGCCAATCATGATTTCCCCCCCAGCTTTGGACACCTCGTGCTGATGGGCTCCCTCATCCAGAGGATTCTTTTCTGCCTTTGCTCTGTTTAGGACTCCATAAATGGGTGTCTGTAAAATAAAAACCAAGGATAATAAATAGAAATTTTGGGAGTGAGCCAAAGGGACATCCTCTTCAACCCTCTAAGCAAGGACTTTCTGGACGTATTTGTCTTCACCTTAGGTGGGCGTGACCAGATGGCTTTGCCTGCAATACATGATGGACCAAGAAAAAGCCCCAACCTGTCTCGATTCGATACACTGGCATAGAACTCGAGGAGGAAATTTCTAGGCTGATATAAATCATGGCCGATCGCTCCTTTCTGTTCCATTTTGACACTCGTATCCTCCCCCCAAGAGCACCTTCTGCACCCTCCTGTTAGATCTCTAGCTTCACTTAACATAATGTATAATTTATCAAGGGCTCCTGAGGGTAGGAGGATGGGGGAGGAAGGAAAACTGGGGAGGTGATACCAAGGGCTCAAATGGAAAGCAAATGTTTTAATTTAAAAGGATGGAGGCAACCTACGTACAAATGTGCTTCACACGATCAATGTGTGTATGGATGGCGATAAGAGTTGTACCAGCCTCCAATAAAGTGATTTTTTTAAAAAAAAGAACTGCAAGAGTCCCCCAATAAAATGATTATTAAAATGAAATAAAAACATTTTTCAAGGACATGAAAAACAGAGAGAAAATATGAGTCCGGGGGAAGCACAATTCAGACTGGTCAAGCTGGTTATGGTCCTTTCAAGTCCAGGCTTGCCCACCCTCAGGATTAGGCCCCCTTTTTTTTCAGACCCATGGCCCCGCCAAGAACCAGGCCTGAGGCAGCCTGAAGTTGCTATGGAGGAAGTCCTACCTTCCCAGCCAATGGGCTGCTAAATACCTGCCTACTAATGAATTCTTGTGAGCGCTGCTTCAGAGATTGCACAGCCATTAGTCACCTAGCGCCAGGTGTGGCACGAAGATTCAGCACGGTGGGAAACAGACCATCTATTCAACACTGCTGTGAGTGGGACACCCAGCACCAATAGGGGCCACGTCTAGGAAGGGAGCAAGCTCACCTGCGGCCAGATAAGCAGGGACCCTGGCAGGATGCACCCCAGAAAGCAGGAGGTGGCGGAAAGCTGGGCTTCCAGGCTGGAGGATCTGTGTCTTCCTGTTCTTCTGTGTGCAGTTACTGGTGAGTCTCTGGCCGAACTCCGGACCCAGAGAGTTTGCTGAGAGAGGGTTCGTGGAGGGGGCGGGCTGCAGGCTTTCTGGGTTGCCCTGGGCCGGACACGCCCGCCGGGCTATCTACCTACCCAGTGGGGCGAGATTTCCAGGGCCTACCTGGATGGACCCTGGCAAGAGACCTAGTGCCCCTCCCCGCACGCTGCCCTCCCCCGGGGACCCCTGCACAGGTTTCAAAGCCTGGGAGAGGAACGGGATGGAGCTGCAAACTCCAGAGTAAAACTCCAAACGTCCGGGCTTGGAGTCAGGGCCAATTCCTAACACGCCCTCCCTGTCGAGGCCTCCTGAGATTGTGACTGTTTTTGAGAGCAAATCGGCTGCTGGTAAGGAATCTAATCGCTGACCCTAGGGATCGCGCGCACCGTGCGCCTCCAGTTCCGGGCCAGAGCGGCCATTGGGAGGGGGTTCGCCAAGGTCCCTCAGTCATTTCCTTTCTGGGGACCCACAGGAAGGGGATGGGGTCTAAAACCAAGTCACGCCGCCCAGTCAGGGTCCTGGCGCGCCCCTTGGTGTGAGATGCTGTACAGTTCTCCTGGGGGCCCAACTTCAGGGACCTGGAGCTTTGAGGGCGGGGTGCGCACCTCTGCAGGAAGAAAACACCACCCAGAGAGTCTGTGCACCCTCCGTCCCTTTCCTGGAGCAAGGAGGCGCCAGTCAAGTGCACCTTCCAGGTTTCAAAAAAACTTTTAATGCCCAAACAAGGTTATGAAGGCGATGGAATTTGAAATGTTGGTTAATTCTAATGAGTTTGTGTGCATTGAGTTTCGGTCAGGAGGCATCTGTCTTTCCGGGGGCGGGCACTGTCTGTGGGACTGTCCCTGGGCGTTGGCCTCCAGGAAGCCTTGGGGCCCGGGAACCCGTGAGGAACTGTGTCTTTAGTCCCAGGAGTTACGCATGTCCTAAAAATACCTTCCTGTAATGTCAAGGATTCAGGTTTTATATTTTGACTTATGAACTGGAAGGAGCGTGCTCTCTCGTGAAATTGCCACCCTTCAAAAGAATAATAGATTGCAGATTTTGGTTTTAGACCCCATCCCCTCCTTGTGGGTCCCCAGAAAGAAAATGACTGAGGGACCTTGGCGAACCCCCTCCCAATGGCCGCTCTGGCGCGGAACTGGAGGCGCACGGTGCGCGCGATCCCTAGGGTCAGCGATTAGATTCCTCACCAGCAGCCGCTCTGCTCTCAGAACTGCACAAAATCTTCGAGATGAGGTGCCTGCTTGAAAAGCCGTGAATAAGATCTGAAGGCAGCAGCCTCCCTCCCTGCAGAGACCATCTTGATTTGCCGATTCAAAGTGTTCTGACGACGACGAAGTACTAAAAGCTCCTAATCTTTCGTAGGGACGTTCAGACGACCTAATTCAGCCAAGACTGGGAGTTAATTTATTAATTCTCTGTATATTGTCAGTTGCCTTCCAGTTTATCACTGAGCCACCCCGCGACGTGGCAGTTTCCTTTCTAGCCTTTTTGTCGAAACAGACAGCCACAACTCCGTCCTGTGGGGAAACTTGGGTGGGTTTGAACTCTCAACTTTTAGTTAAAAGTCAAGCGCGTGACCAGTATGCTTCGCACTCCCTGTCACCGAGTTGCCGTGGTCTGCTACTGACTGTGGGGGACAGAGTCGTCTGCTCCTGCTCCATACGGGTCCCAAGGTGGTGACCAGTGCAGAAGCTGAGGGATGGCCCATGGGTCTGTTGTGGGATGCAACTAGGAGTTCTCCACAATCGCACCTACTCCAAAACATTAAGCAAACATTAGTGATCATTTCCCATCTCAGAAGCTTACAATTACGCGCCCTAAGGGTGTCAGCTCTCCAGAGGGCTCTGTTTCACACAAGGCATGGCTAACTCCTTGGAACACCAATTACAATGAGTCACTGCCCTTGAAAGCTGTAACAAAAACCAGTCTCCAGCCTAAGACGCATCACCGCTGAGAGTGTCCGTTAGACAAGCCTCGAGCCCAAGAGTAATTAGGGGTAGGCTGTCTCCATCAGGAATCTGAGGTCTTCCATCTTGTCACGTGCAGACCCCAATAGCATTCCTCCCTTAGGGCAGCTCTCCCTTCACTCTTCCCTATGGCGCCACCCTTGACGACAGTTTGAAGTGATAGGTAGCGATCCCGTAGTTTGGACTTTGCAGATCCCAGGAGAGAGAAGTCTCGGTAAAGAATCAAGACTCTCTCTCTCTCTCCACCACCAATGAGACGAGAATATCACCATGAAATGTGTCTGACTCCATTGTGTTTCCTCTCTGTCTCTCGTGCTCTCTATGGCTTTATTATAATAATTAATTAACTATCGCCATGCCATTATGCCTGCCGTGGTTGGAGGCTAACTCCTCTGGCAAACTGTAGCTTAGCTTAAAAATAATAATAATTTACAATTTATCAAGGGTTCGTGAGGGTAGGAGGGTGGAGGAGGGAGAAAAAATCGGGAGGTGATACCAAGAACTTGAGGGGAAAGCAAATGTTTTGAAAAGGATGGTGACAACGTATGTACAAATGTGCTTGACACAGTGGATGTATGCATGGATGGTGATAGGAGTTGTACATGCCCCCAATAAAGTGACTTTAAAAATAGAGCAGCAAGAGCCTCCTCCATAAAATGATTATTAAAAACAAAATTGAAAAAGCAAATTGAGAGAGAATATGAATCTTGGGGAAACACCAATTCAGGCTGCTCGGGCTGGTTAAGGCCCTTTCAAGTTCAGGGTCCCCCACTCTCAAGATGGGGTCACATTTTTTCCGGAGGCACCACACCGCTAAGAACCAGGCCTGAGGACACCTGAAGTTGCTGGGGAGGAGGTCCTACCTTCCGAGTCAGTGAGCTGCTGCTGGCATATCGATTAACTGCTGTGTCTGGATGACTAAGTGACTAGTAAGTGCTGCCTCAAGACAGTGGGCAGCCATTCACAATAAGAAGTTAAAAATAGGCCCCCCCAATAAAATGATTAATTTTTTTAAAAGGGGGGGGGAGGGAAAAGGGGAATTTTTTTTTTTAAAGAGGAGCTTGTATCAAGGGTTCAAGTGGAAAATATTGGGAAATGTATGTGGAAATATGTGTGCAAATGTGCTTGATACAAATGATGTACTGAATGTTGTAGTAGCTGTAAGAGCCCTCAATAAAATTTAAAAAAATGATTCATTGAAAAAATGGGGGGAGGGGGAAGGAGGAGCTTATGCCAAGGGCTCAAGTGGAAAATGTTTGGAAATGTATGTGGCAACATGTGTGCAAATGTGCTGGATACAGATGATGTGCTGAATGTTATAATAGCTGTAAGAGCCCCCAATAAAATTATTTAAAAAAAAAGAAGTTAAAAATAAAAGAACAGACATGGATGAGAATTTAGAGCTGGAAGAAAAGTTGCATTTTGGTTTTGTTTTGGAGGTTGGAGAATGGAATAGTTACTGTGCCCTGGGGCAGGTGAGGGAGTGGAATGCACTCATGCCATTCCTGCTTGGCCCTCACAGGCTCTCGCTGACTCAGCCTCCATAAACCATGAAGATAGAATTCTCAGTGAAACAGCTGCCTCACAACAAAGCCCAGGGGAGATGTGTCCACCAGGTGAGTTCTGACATGACTCTCACCCGTCTACGACCGTTCTGTGTGTGCCTACAGACTTCTTTCCTGCTGTTCACGGTCCTTAATTGTACAGTGCTACTAGCCCTGTGCTACTAGAAGGCCAGCGATCCCTGATGTTAGGGAGACATCCCTGAGATGGTGACCTTGGACTGAAATACAGAGATGGGCAAGATTCAGAGTGCTATTGTCCAGTGAAGGATGCCATGAGCTTGAAAGATTTTGTCCTTTTTTTT
>PVJH01018173.1:0-12071 GCA_004026705.1 Nesogale talazaci | reverse complement strand
AAATTATCACGGGTTCATGCAGGAGGGGTTGCAGGGAGGGAGGGGAAAATGAGGAGCTGATAAATGAGGGCTCGTGTAGAAAAGAAATGCTTTGAGAGTGATGACGGTAACAAATGTACAAATATACTTGACCCAATGAATGTATGTATGAATTGTGGTAAGAATTGTAGGAGCCCTAAATAAAATGATTTTAAAATAAAGGGCTTCCAGAGGATATCTGTATTTTACTGATATCTAAAAATAACTTGTTAGTATTTGGAGTGGGATTGAATTGTATCTATAAATGAAGTGGGGTGGATTGACATCATCATCATCACCAACATCACAAGAGTACATTCTTATTTGTGACCGTGACCTAGCAAGTAATTTATTTAGAACTTTAAAAATGTATTTCATCAAGACTTTGTCATTTTTTTCCTCATATAGATCTTATATTACTTGATTAGATCTGAACCATTAGATTAGTGGTCCTCAACCTGTGGGTCACGACCCCTTTGGGGGTTGAACGACCCTTTCAGAAGGGTCTCCTAAGACCACTGGAAAACAAATAAATACTCCACAATGTATAAGTACATATTGTTTTGCAGTTAATCACTTTGCTTTTATTATGTTCAATTGTAACAATGAAAATACATCCCGCACATCAGATAGTGACATTATGATTCATAACAGCAACAAAATTACAGTTTTGAAGTTGCAACACTTTAGGCTTGGGGGTCGCCCCCACATGAGGAACTGTTCAAAAGAGGGGTGGCTTTAGGCTGAGAAGCAAACATTGGATGGTTTCATTACTAATGAAAATGATGTTGGGTTTTTTATTTCAAACTTTGTCCATTGATGGTGTCTAGTGATTTCTAAAATATAATTTTATATTGTTACCCTGTTCTAATCAGTTATTAATTCCAGAAGTTGGTGACAACCAATTCTTAGGGATACTTGATATGTATAATAATCATGCTTCCGGTGAACAAAGATAGTTTCATTTCTTCCTTTCTAACCTGTATACCTTACGTTACCTAATTGCCTTAGTTAGGACTTCGATATTACACGGGCTAGAAGTGACAAGAGGGAAAGACGTTTTGTTTTCCTCTTCTCTATCTTAGGGGGAGAGCCTCTGTCTCTTACCATCGATTGGATGGTGACTGTAGGGTTATCGTTATGCGTTGGTTGCCTTTCTCTCAAGATAGACTTACCGGAAGTTACAGGTTGACAACTCCCTTTCCCAAAGTGGAAGGCTCGATGGCCTGGAGGTGGTGTTTTCTTCTCCTCCATTCGTGTAGGCTCCCAAACCCCTAAATTGACTTGTTGGTGGTGGGTCACTTTCTCTTGAGGGCTGTCCATGGTCAAGGAGAACAGGGAACAAAGAGGTGCTGTGTTATCCCTGGGGGTGAAAATCACAAAAGTGGGATGCCCTTTCAGGGAGTTTCCTCTGAGTTCTTATCTTTTAATCTCTTTCACACTCAGCTAGTTACTAATGGTTCCTTAATATCCTTACCAGATATTGGTTCCTGTCGAGGCAGTGATGATGCTATCCATCCTTGTTCCTGCTCATAGAGATTCTCTGTATGATTCTGTCTGTCTCTCCAGCCTCAAAGGCAGGCATTTCCTCTGCGATCTCAATTCTCTGAGAAATCTAAGATGATCTGTTGATTTTCAGTTGTTCATCTATTTTTTTTTCCTTTCCTTTCCTTTCCTTTCCTTTTCTTTCTTTCTTTTTATCACTGCCCTCTGGCAGGAGCCTTGCTCCTGGAGAGCAGTTGCTGGATTTGAATCGCCAAGCCAGTGGGCCGCAGTCCTGCACTCAACCAGTACGCGACCGGGGCTCAGCCCCCATCTATTTTTTTCTTGTTATGAAAGCTGTAGCAATGACAACATCTTAACTTATGTTAGGTCAGACACATTCTCTCTTCAATTCTTTAAGGATAGTTCTTTGTCGCTATTTATTGAAATTTTTTGTGACCATCTCATTCTCTTCTGTCTTTGGAACTTCCATAATATGTATGATTTCTATTTATTGGTATTCCACAGACCCCCCTCAGATTTCTTTACTTTTTCTTTGTGCTCCTTAGTCTGAAGAAACAAGTTCTCGGTTTACTTTTTTTCTGGCTATTCAAATGTGCCCTTTAACTCTTTGGTGATTCAATGATGGAATAAGACATCCCAGGATTGAAAGTGAAAAATGGAAAAGTGTATTACCTGCAAATCTAACCGCAGGAATCTGGGATGTCTTTACTATTGTCATACTCATGACTTTAAGTCAAAGGGATTACAAGAGCCCCAGGAGGATCATACAACTGATTAATTGTTGATTTCAAGAAAACATAACAATTACAAACATGCACACACATCACAACAAAGTCCTGTAGTTTATGAAGCAAAAAATGGACAGAACGGATAAAGAAATCGAGAGTTCCATGCCAGTCGTAGAGACTCCAACATATCACTTTCAGTGATGGATAGAACCACCAGACAAAAAATCAATTAAGACATCAGAACTTCAGCAACACGAACAGCTAATTAGATCTACCAGATGTCTCTGGAATGCTCGACCACAGCAGAGGACACACTTTTCTCAAGTGAAAATCAAACTTTCTAAAGGATATCCGGCAGGCTAGGCTGTCAATAATCTTCAAAAGACTTACATCAAACAAGGTAGCATTTCTGACTATAATAAAGCAGGAAATTAGAAATAGAAGAAAAATAGATGGACTCACAAATATATGGAAATTGAAGAACACACTCTTAAATAACCAAGAGTTTATGGAAGATCTTATGAGAATGTAGATAATGTCTTCAGACAGATGAAAATGGCAGCGTAGCATACCAAAATGAATGGATACCATGAGAGCAGTGCACAGAGGGAATTTTATAGCTGAGGATACGTGCGTTAAAGAAGACAGATTTCAAAACAGTGACCTAACTGTAGACCTTAAGGAGTTAAAAAAGGAAGAACAGCATATGCACTAAGCTACCTTAGAGAAGGAAAGGATAACAAATTGAGTGGAAAAAGTAGTTCCTTAATAGTGTGAATCATAGGTCCCCAAACTTATCTGGCCCACCACCCTGTGCCCTCCAGGAATTGAAAACTTTCATATCATGGCATATCATGCAGGATAAAGTGTAGGTTTCTGCTTTTACAGCCCCTCCTTTGATCCCGCCAGAAGGACTATTGCCCACTTTCGAAAGCGCCATTACAAATGGATAGCTTGATGTGTGAGTGATATTTTTCATGAGTTCTGAGAGTCATTCTAGTGAATTATTCCACCCTGGAGACAGTAGAAACCAGACGAGAGAGTGGCATTTTCAAATTTGGCAGTGGCTTTTGAAGGGCAGAATGCTAACTTGTGGAGGCCCCCCTCTGGTGGTTAGGTTCAGAGGCTGAGAGGGCTCTGTAGTTAGGATGACAGAGAAGGAAGGAAGTGGCGATGTGAGTGTGCTTTGCATCTAGGAAACTGTCCTTCTTTTAGTTACTACTAAGGTTTGGATGGATATTGACCCAAAAGAACTGAACATGTAATCAAGCATACACTCGTAAGCAAACCTCATTACAACATTATTTATAGCCGTCAAAAAATAGAAGCAACTTTGTCCAGTAACAGATAAATCAGACGACAGAATATGGTGTGTATACACATACAAGCAATGGAATATTTTCCATCCATAAAGAGACATTCTGTTCTGATAAATGCTATGACATGGATGAAGTATACAAACATTATGCTAAGTGATATAAGCCACACAAAAAGATAAATAATATATGAGAGGCAAATGTATAGAGATAAAAAATAATTTAGGATGTAATTGGGTCTGAGGATGGGTATTTATTGTTTAATGAGTACAGAGATTTTGTTTGTAAAATCTTTCTTTTGTGAGAGAAACCTTTTGGAGGTAACTAATTGTGAGGGCCCCACAAATTTATGAATTAATGTTATAGTTAAAATGACAATTTTCATATCAAATATATTTTACCAAAATGAAGGGGGAAAGGAGTAAAGAAGCAGCTTTATAACCTTTCAGTGCTCTCCTTCATTGTCCCAGCACCACTTAATAATTGATCACAGTGGTATGCCGAAAAGCTTTTCAGAGATGGGTTTCTTAGAGTGTCTTGCAATGCTGATAAAAATGAACCAGAAAGGCTGAGCCCTGGTGGCCTAGTGATTGTGTGCGGGACTGTGATCACAGGGTTGACAGTTCAAATCCAGCAGCAGCTCTCCAGGAGCAAGGCTGGACTTCCTACTCCGACCAGGGCAGTGATACCACAAAAAGAAGAAAGACAGAAAATGAACCAGAAAAGGGGGGGGGGGATGTGATGGGGCCAGAGAGAAGGAAGGCTATCTGAAGGCAAAGCCAGGAGGTGATGAGCAGAGTCTCAGAACAGGGCAGCCGAGCAGAGGCCGCTCTTCCACTTTAGCTCCAGCTGGAGGAAGCCTCCCTTCTCAGGGCCAGCCCTGGACATCTTCCTTTGCATCATCTTTAACCCGGAACAGAAAACCCATTTACTCTTCCATCGTCTTCCCAGGTCTGAGGGTCAGGGCTTGAGTGGCATGCTTTCTCTTTAGCGTTTCCTGACCTCTTCTCTTGTGTGCTTTTCTTCTTTTGAGTGACAAAGGGTCTAGTGTGAAATACATGATTCCAATGACACCAATGGATTCACTTGAGCTGGAGAAATAAGCAAAAAGAAACAAAAAGCAATTGCTAATCTTCAGAATATCTGTGGCCCTTGGGGCTGTGTCATAGAAGTCCTAAATCACTCAGAGGCCAAATTTGGAGTCAGTAGAATTCTGCAGATTATCTCCTTCTAAACAAGCACACCTCATACTTCTATTCACTTTTTAAGATAGTTTCCAGGCCTCCAGAAAAACCAACCAACCAACACCACCACCAAAAAAACATTTAAAACTGATCTCAAAACATATGTGATACCTCTGGTCCTTAAGAGCTCAGAAGGACCCTCACGCAGGACTCGGGTGGGCCTTTCTCACTTGGCCCTGCTGAAGCCCCTTCTGCTTTGTTGAGGTCTTCCCTGGACCCTGAGCTCACTGAGGACAGAGATTATGACTTGGGGTCTAGTGCTGAACTCAACCCTGGTGAATCAATTCTCACCCAAACAAGGAAGAAGGATCGAAGGCAGCGGTTCTTAGCCTTCCTCATGTTATGACCCTTTAATGCAGTTCCTCATCTTGTGGTGACCCCCAACCATTCAATTATTCTCATTGCTACGTCCTAACTCTCATTTTGCGACTGCTATGAACCATCATGTAACTCTCTTGATATGCAGGATGTGTTTTCATTGTTACAAATGGAACATAATGAAAGCATAGTGATTCATCTCAAAAACAATATGGCATTATGTATTGTGAAATATTTAGTTCTAATGACAAATAAGTGGAATTTTGTCTTCAAGCACGGGGTAGCATGGGGAAGTCTTCAAACTGGCTACTCATCCGTGGGTGTGTGAGCAGGAGAGTGGATCGCCTGGAGATGGAGAGAGGAGCGGTGTCACGGATCCTAAGACCATTGGAAATGCGTGTTTTATGATGGTCTTAGGAGCCTCCTGTGAAGTGGTCACTCAACCCCCAAAGGGGTTGCGACCCACAGGTTGAGAACCGCCGCTCTAAGCAAAATAAGGACACTATAGCTGTGTGCATGCCTTTGAATAACTGACCGCTGGGGACAAGGGGCAGCGTTAACCAAGGACACGGTTCTGAAGACTAGTAAAGAAGGAGTAATAGAGGCAGAGCACGCAGGCAGAAGGCGGGGTGGGGGTTGGATGCCAGGCAGAAAGGATGGCAGTGAGGGCGTGAAGCAGAATGGGTGTGAATCGTTCAATACAAACCTGGTGGGCCGCTGTGTCAACCTTCACCCGAGGCACAAGAAGGACAGCACGGCACAGCATACCTACCCAGAGGTGTTTCAGAAAAGAGGTCTGACCATCTGCCAGGCTTAAAATCCCTACCAAACACCTAGCTCCTCAGGTGGATTCCGAGACTCACGGTTACAGACACCCACAGCTATCACAGTTGACTCCGCGTGTGATATTTCTATTGACCACTAATTAGGGATGGCATATAGGAAATACAGAATCAAGAAAGCTGACCAGGGCTCGGAAGAGCCCAGTTCCTCTGTGCAGATTCCTCTGACAGCTGGCGGCTGCCTATGTCCAGCCTTAGGGAATCCTGTGACCTCTCCCTCACCATTTCCTCTCTCCTTTTCCAGGATCCTACCTGTCAGGCGTTACTGGACATTGTACCTCCTGCATTCTTGGAGTCACTTTCACCAACCATTCAAACATTCTTCATCACTGTTTATCCTGTTCAGATTGTAACCCAGGTACAGAACATAAGGTCGCTGGGCACCGAGGTAAGGTGGGGGGGTGACAACCAGGAGTCATGGCTGCAGTGGAGTCAGGAAACCTGGACTCCAGTCCCAACCTGGCTGCCAATGTGCCTTAAGACATGCATACGTCTCTGTGCCAATGAAATAATATCAAGATAGAAATCAATAATAGAAGTCTTGCCAATCAGTAGAGAAAAATCTTTTAAATTATCTGTAGGATATGTTCAGATGATGATCTAACCTTTATTGGGGGGAAATCCCCAAACTACTACATTTATTGCATTAAAAACGTGATAGCAGGCAAAGTGCTTGGTTTGAAGCTGCTGATCCATCCAGCTGCTGCATAGCCCTGTGTCTGCTCTTGCCCAGATGCTCAGACTCTCAGCCGTGACTTCCTTAAGCACTCCTGCCTATCTTAGCAGAGCCAGATTTCTTGGGGAAGAGGGGGGGGGGCAGCCACCCAAGAGGTTCTCTCTATTCAAGACTTTTCTTTTCTTTTTTGGGGGGTGGGATCACCACCCTCTGGTGGGAGTGGGAGGCCCAGCCTTGCTCCTGGAGAGCTGTTGCTGGATTTGAACCGCCAAGTCAGTGGACTGCAGTCCCGCACACAACCACTACACCACCGGGGCTCAACCCTATCCAAGACTTTTCTATCATCCCCCCACTCAATGCTATTTTCCTCCCAAATCTCATGCATGACACAAGGAGTCATGATCCATACTTTTACATGACTGGGTGCTTACCACAGACTGGTGATTGCACCTTATGCCCCCGAAGGAGATCTGATGGCAGATTGCTTACGAGTTGGACTGTGATCTGCAAGGTCAGCAGTTCAAAGCTACCAGTCGCTCTGCGGCAGAAAGACGGGGTTTTCTACTCCCATCAAAAGTTATCGTCTCGGGCTGAGCCCCGGTGGCGTAGTGGTTGTGCGCGTGACTGCGGCCCACGGGGATGAAGGTTCAATTCCAGCGGTGGGGCTGGGCCTCCTACTCCCACGCCGGAGAGCAGTGATGCCAAAAAAAAAAAAAAGTTACAGTCTCAGGACCCACAGAGGGCACTTCCATTCTGTTCTGTAGGCTTGCTATGGGTGGGCATTGAGTGGATGAGAGTAAGTTTGTTTGCTTTTTTAAGAAGCCCTGGTGATGTGGTGGTTACCATTAGGGTACTAAGTGCAAGGGAAGCAGTTCCAAACTCCTTTCTTCTCTGTGGGAGTAAGACCGGCCTTTCTCCTCTGATAATGAGTTAGCGTCTGGGAAGCGCAGAGGGGCAGTCGGGACTATGAATTGGAAACGCACTTGCAAATCCTTGTCCTTTGTCCTCAGGTGAAGAGGAGACACATCCGTGCAGCCTCACCAGTGACAAGGGGTGTCGCTGCAAGGCGGGCACTTTCTCCAGAGACGATGCCCCTGAGTTCTGCCAGAAGTGCAGCCCTCGGTGAGACACAGAGCCCGGCAGCTCTGCAGACCAGAGCTTTCAAGGCACTTCACGCTCCACCTTCTTTCCACTGAGGGTCTTGAACCCCCGCAGGACGGGCAGGAGGGCCCTGACCTTGTAGAAGGACCCCTCCTCAACCATCTGCCTGTCCCACCGCTTTTCCTGCAGCCCCCGCTCCCCGTCAGCAAAGCTCTCCCTGTGCCAGGCCAGGTCTCATTTGGGAAGAGTGGCCGCAGAACTTGTAGAGACTCACACAGACTTTAATTTCCCTTAAAGAGAGAAGGAAGTCCCTGAGCAGGCTCTGTCTTGGATTGTGTTTGTGTCAGACCAATGCATTCTAGTGTCTATCTCTGCTGTGAATGGAGGGGCCATGGGAACGCCCAGGTCTGCTGCCCCAGAGTCTGGGACGCTCCCCATACACACCGAATCCTCTCATCCTGCCTTATCGTGCGGGTCATGCAGGCAGTGTGGGTTCCTGGTGACCCCATGTACAACAGAAGGACGAACTGTCTGCTCCCTGGTCGGCCTCACAGTCACTGCTCTTGGAGCCCTCGGTGGTCACCACAGTGCTAATCCGTCTCATTGAGAGTTCTCTGCCCTCTCCCTGATGACGTCTCTGTCCCTGTTACAAGATGAGAGGATTCTGGTGGATCGCTCCTCTCTGATAGGGACACAGTGTGGTGCCTTTTCACTTTCTAGCACACCTGTCTTCTCTGTGTCCTGGATTTCAGGCACCCAGGGTCCCTCCGCTCTGCTCTGAGCCTCTCCTGGGTTCACATGGGAGCTGGGGCCTGTCAGCCAGGGCAGGGGAGCCAGGTGTGCCATGAGGATAGGACAGGTGGACTGGCACAGGGGCCCAGCTCCTCCTGCCCAGAAATTTTACTGACCCTGCACCTGGAGAGAAGTCCCTCGGTCCCCGAGGCTGCCCCTCACTGCCCAGAGAATCCCGTGTGGGGGCACAGATGAGGCCCAGCTTGGAGAACTGGTTGGGGAGGCCCAGGGCTGTGCTGCTCATGCTTAACTCCTTCTCCCAGACCCCTCAGGGACAGGACTTCACCCAGGATACATGAGAGCCAGGATCCTCCTCTAAGGAACACTGGGGAGGGAGGGGTACTCTTCTCATCTTCCCAGCCCTCGCTCACAGCCCCCCTCATTCTCTCTGCATCTGTTCCCAGGTGCCCCGATGGGATGGTTGAGGCCAGTCCCTGTACCCCCAACAGTGATCGGACGTGTCGCCCTGGAGAAACAGGTACTACGGCCACAGAGAAAGTCATATTTTTTGAAGAGCCAGTGCCCACTGGCCTGTGGACTTCCACCACTCTCTCTCCTCCCTCAGACACTAGAACCTGGGGGATCGTGGGAATCATTGGGGTAGTTCTACTTCTGCTTCTGGCACTTGGCTGTTGGTGGAAGCGTCAAGGTAAGGCAGGGTTAGGGTGAGGCAGGGGATGAGGGTGCCCACGCTTTGCTGACTCCTCCACTGTCCCCTGAGCTGCCCGACAGAAACAGGCATAATTCACTCCCAGGGCCACATTCAGCAGGGCAGGGCGTGTTCTTCCCTTGGTAAGGTCCCTTCAGGCCAGAGAGCTGCGGGCTCTTGGTGCAGTGACTGTCTTGCTCCCCTTCTCCCCATCTCCTTGTGATGTCCTGCCAGCTGACCCTACCTGGGGATAGACTGGGGCAGCAAAGGGGACTTCGCTCGCCTCTTGATAAACGACAGTCCTTCTCTTCCAGATCTCGGCGTGGTCGCAAAAAGTGTGAGTAGGTGTCCCTGGGCTGAGGGTCACAGAGTCCCACAGGGCCTGGCTCCCTGACACGGCCCGTTCTCATCCTCCAGCTTCCTCTGCCACCTGGTGGCTCTGGGCTGAGTGCAACTCGGCAGGGGTCCATGTGACTCTGCACAGACCCACGGGGTGCTGGGTCCTGTCCTGCTGCTGCTTGGGAGCGTCCCTCTGCCCCACAGCACAGTGTCAGCAGATGGGGTGAACCTGTTGGGGGCAGTGTCCCAGGGTTCCAGCAGAGCCTGAGTGTTCTGAGCTGTGGACCCCCCTGGGATAGCCCCTTTGGGAGGCATGGGGAAGGCAGAACCGACCCCCTGGGGTTCCCTGCAGGGATGGGGGATGTGAATCGCTGACT
Organism: Nesogale talazaci; assembly: GCA_004026705.1. NCBI lineage: Eukaryota > Metazoa > Chordata > Mammalia > Afrosoricida > Tenrecidae > Nesogale > Nesogale talazaci. The sequence continues at coordinate 2,165 of PVJH01018173.1, read as the reverse complement.
GTGTCTCTTCATCTCCCTGGGTCCAGCTCTGGCGGTTCATTTGCAGCAGATGTTGTCCACCCTGCAACTGCTGACCAGCTGGACCCAGAGCTAGGAGCAGATGGTCAGGAGCAGGCCGGGGTGGCGGTTGCCCTCGAACAGAGAGCCTCTCCCAGAGAAGGGGTGACACCGTTCACACCCCAGCCTTTCCTGTTTCATCTGTGGTTCGAGTGGGAAGAAGCCATCTCTCCTGGGCTGGACATAGGCGCATGGTGACATCGAAGAAAGCAGACCTGACAGGAGCGGGCTTCAGGCAGCGGGGGCGGGGAGGGGAGCATCTCATTCTGATGCTGGCAACCGATGGAAGAGCTTCCATTGTCCTGTTTTCATGCCCTTCTTTAATAAATTTCCAACATTGACATAGACAGTGGTTTCGTTCCTTACCTTCCTTGCCTTCATACTGCTCTTACCATCCTGCCACTAAATCCTGCCAAGGAACCACTTCTGTGGCCGTGCTGGCCTGATACTGAAGGGAAAGTTACACACGGACCCTGTGCACTGAGAACCGAGGGGGCATCCCGGCATCCTCAGACTCCTCCAGCAACACCCTGCTCTTGAACATGACCTCTGACCCTTTGTCTCTGGTGCTTCTGCAGAGCCACACGCTGGGCAGGCCCTCTCGCTGCCTCTCCACAGCACTGGAGGGTAGGCCAAGGGTTCTTTCTTTGCTTCTGGCTCCCACACAGCTTGGTGTGGGTGGGCAGGGACGCCTGTGCCTTAAGTTGCATGGGTATTCATTTCTTCCTCCTTTGTTGAGGACGTTACAAATTTTTTAAAAATTCTTTACATTAATTTGCATGCCTAATGAGATTATGATTACTGACAAAATGGTGTGCCTTGGGGACTACTTACCAAAGCTGCCAGTTCTTTCAAGTTTGAGTGACATTTAACTTAGATGTATTTACAGGACAGGAAAAAAGAAGTGATGTGGGGGTTTTACAGAGAATTAAAGCAAAGTTCTCCAGTGTTGGACTTTAAGAGACCCACCCTTCTCTTCCCGGGGTGGGGGGGACCCTTCTCTTCTCGGGTGGGGAGGGCGTGATCACAAACGCAGCAAGCAACTGTGTTCGACTTTATGGTCAATGGATGTGTCGATTGAGTCATGGTGAATACAATTCTGGCTTCTGAGTACCACTATGAATAAATGAATGAAGAATGAGAAAATAAATACAAGGACACAAAATAAAGATCACCTTAAAATGTTAAAAATTATACATTCAAAACATTCTGAATATTAAAAATCAGAAAAAATGCTAAAAATGTTTTTTTTTCCCCAATCATTTTATTAGGGGCTCATACATCGTTTTTCACAATATATAAATAAGCATACTCGTCAAGCACCCTCACATGTCCATTTCTATTATTGTTCTCCAATCATCCACCTTTTTCCCTTTAGCCCCTAGTAACGGCTTATCCATTCCTTCCCTTCTTCCCCTGGTCTTTCCTTCCCTCCAACCCTCAATAGTTTATACATTGTTATTGTTTTGTCATATCGTACACTGCCCGACCTCTCCCCCAACCCACTCCTTTGATGCCCATCCTTCAAATAAGAGCTTGTGTATATATCCTTGCTGTTGGTTCCGTCTCTCTACCCCCCCTTCCCTCCACCCTTCCACTATCTCCAATCTAACCAATGGCCCGAAGGGGCCCATCCATCCTGGTTTCCCCATATCTCCTGCTCCCCTCTATGCCAGTGTGACTTCTCCAGTCCATCTGGATTTGCAAGGTAGAGTTGGGACCATGATGGTTGGAGGACAGGGAGGAAGGCTTCAGGATCCAGAGGAAACTTGTATGCATCATCACTGCCTGGCTGCCCCCCGACTGGTCTGTCTCCCCTCCGTGTCTCCCCTGTAAAAGGGTGACCAACTACCCACCAGTGGGCCTTAGGTCCCCACCCTGCTCTCCTCCTCCTATGTAATGATGTGAATCTTGTTCTTTGGTGCTCGATATCTGCTCCCTTCGGCCCCTCTTGATCACGCATGCTGGTGTGCTTCCTGCATGTGGACTTTGCTGTTTCTGCACTGAATGGTGACTCGATTATCTTCAAGTCTTTGAGATTCCAGGCATTCAATCATTTGTTAGCTGGGTACCATCATTTCTTCTACTTTGTTTGCCTTTGTATCCAT
>PVJH01018172.1:0-46080 GCA_004026705.1 Nesogale talazaci | reverse complement strand
TCATCCTTAGTGTTGTAGTTAAGTTCTGTCAAGTCATTTCTGACTCACATTTACCCTGTGTTGGGCTGGGCTCACTGAAGAAGCCAGCCAGTATTGTTTAAGAAATTTATAGAATATCAAGAAAGTGACTACAAGTCTTCTGGTGTTATTTAGATGTAAACAAGTACCTCACAGTACTTACTGCACTCAATCTTATGTGTGATTTTCAAACATCTGGCTCGATATTGTTAATACTGCTATTGCCGGCTTTTGAGGAAGTTGGGATATTCCATGTGTGAACCATTTACCCCGAGGTGCTTTGGAGATTTTTTTTTTTACACTTTCCACCCCCACTACACAACACACACACACACACACACACACACACACGTATCTAAATGCTGCTGTGAATTTTTTTTTTTTTTTTTTAGTGGAGATCCTGGGGAATAAACTGCTATTTGGGTTTAGGGCAGATCATATAGTCATGTAATCTGGTCTCCAAAGCAGTGTTATGACGATCCATTCATCACTCCTCTAGTTGGACATCTTCAAACTGGTTCCTCGGATTAGGCCTTACATCATCACTTTTTCACCTGGGGAAGAATGGACAAAGACCAAATCCTGCAATATCCCCGCAGTGGCATCCAGTGAATTTTTTGGAATGAGTAAATTGGAACTTTGGGTGTGTGTCTATGAGGGGTAGGTATCATTGTGTCTGAGGTGCTTTCACTTCTATTTGTGGGTGAACTGGAGAAGGGCAACCGGTCTTGGAGATAATCTGTAACATTACGAGTATGGAACCCCATTTTTAAAAATTCCATCTCATGATTTCTGATCATTGATTTAGGGATGTAGATTCTTGCCTTGAACTATATTGTTATTCCTCAGAGAACAACTTGATGTCTATCAATAAAAAGCGAGATCTTTCTTTCCTTTTCGTTTTTATTCTTTTAAAATTATTTTATTGGAAAATATTTTGGGCTGAGCCCCGGTGGCGTAGTGGTTGTGCGCGGGACTGCGGCCCACTGGGATGGAGGTTCAATTCCGGCAGTGGGGCTGGGCCTCCTACTCCCACCACCGGAGAGCAGTGATGCCCCCCCCCAAAAAAAATATTTTGAGGGCTCATACAGCTATCACAATCCATACATCCATCGTGTCAGGCATATTTGTTGCCATCATCATTTTCGAAACATTTTCTACTTGAGCCCTTGGCATCAACTCATTTTCCCCTTTCTTGGCCTTCCTCATGAACCCTTGATAGTCTGTGATTTTTTTCTTCACGTCTTACACCGATGTCTCCCTTCACTCACTTTTCTCGTGGCCATGCCCCAGGGAGAGGTTCCATGGTAGTCACGATGATGAGCTCCCCAGCGGGAGTCTTCTACAAAAGGTGCGGGGCTTCGGATGGAAGAAATGGACAAATTTCACATGTCGCATCAAGCTACTCTGGCTTTCTAATATACAAGGCTAGAAATATCTTAACCTGTGCCAGCTTTAATCCATTTCTACAAGAGTATCTGTGCATTCTAATCTCTCTAAGGTATAAGACTCATTTTTCCTGTCATTTAAAAAACGCAAACCCACTGCATCCAGTAGAACGGCCCCCGTAGTTTCAAAGTCCGCAAATCTTTATGGGAAAATAATGGCCACATCTTTGCCCACAGAGTCTAGTAGATTCACACTAGTACATACTAGTTTAAGTTCACAATGCCATTTTCTAACATTGATATTATTTCTTATGCTTTGAGTTTTAGTGTGGGAAGAACCAGGAAAAAAAATCATGACCCTCCCCACCCCCAAAATTTCAAAAACGTAAGGACTGATGGAGGTACACATAAATTTTTAACACAGATGGTTAAAGTCCATATAGCAAATTTAGATAGAAACCCGAGGTACCACCACACAGATGAAAACATTGCAGGGCAAAGTAAGATTGCAACAATTGTCAAGTGTTCTAAGGATGCCTAAAGGTGAGATTTGCTGAGTATATTAGTACTTCATGTGTTGAATTGGTTACTATTAATGTTGCTAATTGAGTTCATTGAATCTTCAATATTCTGTAAAACTCTAAATGCAATTACTTCAATCAATTCAGAGTACTAGTCCTTAAAATTTAGCTCCAAAATTAGTAATATGGAAAAACAAATATTCTTTGATAATGGATATGGCCAGTATGAGCCTGGTGGTGTAGCAATTTGCTCATTCGGTTACTAACTGCAAGGTCAGCAGTTCAAAACCACTAGCTATTCTGCAGGAGAAAGACGGAGCTTTTTCCCTGTCAAGATTTAGTCTCAGGAACTATAGGGGCAGCTGTTTTGTCCTATAGTTTTGCTGAGTGGGCACCAATTCGATGTGAGGTTCTTATTAGTTGTCAATTCCAGGAATTATAGTTAATTCTTGTATTAAATCTACACAAACAGCTAATATTTAATTGTTGATACAAGGAATAAAAGAAAACACAAGTTTAAAAAAAAACTTAAATTTTAAAGTAAAACAGAATTGCCTGGTATATAAAATCCGTGGTGTAACCAGATAATGGCTCTAAAATGATTAAATTGTTGCTCAGGAAAGACATGACAAAATGCCAATCTTGAAGAGCAAGTGTACTCTTAGAGGTATTAGGCACGAGTCTGGTGAAGATGACAGGGATTATACAAAGACATGGCTATAAAGTATGCTGCACACATTTCAATTAGTTATTAAAGATGCAATAAAGGACAGATGGCATTCTGACATTGCCTACCGAATATCTGGAAAGTAATTTACAAAGCCTATACTGGATTGTTCAGTAAGACTGAACATTATATACACCATGTTAGCAAGCTAAGATGCAAAATACTTGATGTACTAAGGATAATATAAAAATGTTACTTTTCTAATAACAAATGGGCACATGTCAAATTAAATTTGAGAGCTTTAAAACCTTAAAATAAAGTTATGGTAAGATTCCACAGCGAACAACTAATCAGAAATAATGTGTTAGCTTGTAGATGGAAAGTAAGCTAAAATTAAGAATTCTTGACAATAGCATACATTTAGAAACAAACTTTATTGAAAAATGTAGTCATGAAAAAAAAATATCATTGAAATTTGAACAGTATTAGGAACAGTTTACCTAGATCGGTGTTAGCGTGTTCTGAATTTAAGGTGAGGCCCATGTATTACATTTTTTAAACTGGTGTATCATGTTTTTCTTTGAATTGAAATGCTTTAAGTGATTAAAATTGAACACCATTGTTGACTGAAATTTATTTACTAATGAGAGCACAGACTTTACTATTTCTTCTTTCAAAATTAATTACAAAATCTTGAGAGGAACAAAATTTAATACAAAAATGCAATTATTCTTTACAATATAATGAGCACATTTAGCAGGCATATTTTTTTCAATTTATAAGCCAAAACTTTAATCTCAACGACTTTTGTAAAACATATTATAAATGACAGCATGAAAACAATCTTGCACAGTAACTCCATGTTCCAAATATGATGTCAAAATTATCTTTCTGTATACAGGAATCACAACCCAGTTAGGAGCTTAAAAGATTAACTCCTTACACCCTACAGATGCTAAACCAACTAACTTCTGCACCTTGCTGAAGACAAGGTTGGAGTTTTAAAGCCTCTAGCTTATTGGTGCAATTACTACTTCCTTTTATGTGGTGGCTTCTCTGTTCTCAGCTGCTCTTAGAGACTACTATTCAACTACAGGTACAGCCTCCATTCCAGCCTCGAACCAAAAAGAAATGTTCTTAGTTCACCCTTTGCTAATTTTGTTTCCTTGTTACTAAAAGATCACAGTTTAGGAGGGCAGGATTTAGGTTTGTTAACAATCTTATGCAAGACTAACCGAAATTCAAAGCAAATTCAATTTTGTGTACTGGGGCCATTGTATAGTAATAAAATGATGGTATTACATACCTCAGAGGATTCCTTTCAAACCACAGAGAAGTACATCTTCAAGTGTCATTATTACAAGAGATAACAAACAAATTCAAACAGCTAAACATCTTAAAAATGCACCAAGGTTTCTGACGTCTGGAACAAAACGTGAACTTTCTGTACACTCCTGTCATAGGATGTTATTTCCTGTACACACTACACTCTGCTTGCAAGCCCATCTTATTTTCTTTCATTTGACCTCGATCGGCTCCGAGACCTCGAGTAGGATCGGGATGGTTTGCGATTTCTCTCCCGAGACGATGATCTCTCTCTTCGCCGATCTCTGGACAGGGACCTGCTCCGGCTGCGAGAGAAGCTTCTCCTCCTCAGAGATCTTCGGCGCGGCGGCGGACTTCTTCTCCAATAATCATCCTGATGACTGCGACGCCAAGGGTGAGGGGGGCCACGATTCCGACTTCTTTTTTCACCATTCGACAGCTCCACCCGGACCCGGCAGCCACACAGGGTTCTTCCATCGAGCTCCCGAACGGCGTCGGCGGCATCCCGAGGATCTTCAAATTCAACAAAGGCAAAGCCAGGAGGGTTTCTGGCCACCCACACACTTATGAGCGGGCCGTAATAGCCAAAAGCCCGTTCCAATTCGGTTTTGCTGCCGTTGTTTCCAAGGTTACCCACGTACACTTTACAGTCCAATGGACAGGAATCACGATGCATTTCAAAATCTTGTTTTGCAGGTGCAGGGGCTTCAGACTACAAGCGCAAACAGGCCTCCTCTTCAGCCTTGGCTCTTCCAGGTGCCACGGCTACCCGGTGTCCACCAACTGACCAGCAGTATTCCTTAAAGATGGAATTGCTCAAAGTTCCACGGCACAACAATTGGGCTCTCTTCACCTGGAACAAGAGAGTTAGAAGACAGTCAAGAACAGGCGGAGGTAATGGCATGTGTGGCTAATTGCCTCATTTGCTATGAAACCACACGGGAAGATGCCCAGCTACAAATTTCTGAACATTTTGAGCAAAGATTCCATGGAAGAATCCTAATGAAAATGGGGAATGCACAGAATTTCAAATTTCCAGAGAATTTGGATTTTCTGAAAGCATGAAGGGTAGATGAAACCCTGAAACTATTGCTGAATAAACTTCAAAACAAACCAAAAATATCCCAGGAAGTCTTCTTATAATCAAATAATCATTTAGCTTCATTATAGTAGGAAAAACAAGCTCTTCCTTTGGGTACTAGACTCCTTTACAAATTATTATTATTATTATTTTTTGGGGAGGGGGGCATCACTGCTCTCCGGTGGTGGGAGTAGGAGGCCCAGCCCCACTGCTGGAATTGAACCTCCGTCCCAGTGGGCCGCAGTCCTGCGCACAACCACTACACCACCGGGGCTCAGCGCCTACAAATTATTTTTATGGAATTAAATTGATAACTACAACTTGAAAATGCTAAGAACCTTAGAGCACAGTGAGTTGATGGTAATGAGGCAAAACAATTAAAAATAGGGAATGGAGGCACAATTCAAAAATTTAATTGGAGTTAGTAAATTGTACATATAGGGGCTGTATGTTGAAGCTGTACATCCTCTTGACGATAACATTAAAAGAAAAAAAGAAGCAAATGACCGAGTTATCCATGTGCCAAATGTAAAATTTCATATTTTGGTGAACCAGGACAATAATCAGAATGGAAAAAAATTACAGTCCCAAGTTCTAAAACCACCATAGGAATGGTCCTCATTTTACTGATGAAGAAACTAAAGCGTGGTAGTGTCATTTAATTTTTATCATTTTAACAGCTATAAAGTATAGGGAGCAGCAAAAGCCCCACTACCTCCAAGTCTCCAGTCGCATCTCGTTGCAAACTGTCGCCATGGTGATCTTTCCAAAAAGTCATTCAGGCCCAAATAACGTGGTACGTATTAACCCCGTGGCTTGGCATCCTCCGACTGACGTCTTCTCTACTGCCTGCCAGCCCTCCGTCACCACCCGCATCCCAGCAACTACGAACTGTCAACAGCCTCCGCACTGCGTGGGCCGGCGGCCGGCAACCCTGTCTCCATGGCACTCTGACGCTTGAAGGAGTTAACACTGGGCTCCAAGCCGGGGGAGAAGGGTGAGATTACCTGCGCCCACATTTAGTCTCTGAAATTCAGAGGGCAGTTCAACTAGCTGTGGATTCGCGCCCGTCTCCACGGCGGGCCTCCGGCCTCCTCCCCACAGGCCGGGTTAGAACCATTCTGGAAGGAAGCTCCCAAGAACTCTTCTCGCCCGGCGCCGAGTCCATTGACGAGCGGTTGTGCGCCGTGCACATCCGGTACACAAAAGGGAGGACGGGGGAGGGGAGCCAGCAAGCGAGAAGCCGAGTTTGGGAAGTGAGTGCGCCGGAAATGCGTGAAGAAACGTGAAATGATTCGATTCTGCACAGAAATTGCATTTGAGATGGGGGGAGCAGGGGCTCTCAGGGCAGCAAACAAGGGCAATTGACGGCTTTAAAAGTTCCACGGGGGGGCTGAGCCCCGGTGGCGTGGTGGTTGTGCGCGGGACTGCCGCCCCCTGGGACGGAGGTTCAATTCCAGCAGAGGGGCTGGGCCTCCTACTCCCACCGCCGGAGAGCAGTGATGCCCCCTCCCCCGCAAAAAAAAAAAAAAGTTCCACGGGGAACAACCGATAAACGCCCCCGGCCTATTCCCCCCGGCCCGCCCGCCCGGCAGGGAAACGAACCTTCCTCCCCCGTCTCGCTACGCCCCGCCCGAAGCCGTCGGCGGCGCCAGGGCTCCGGGTCGGGCCGCTCGGCCACGGCGCTCACCTCTCCCAGCCGCGTCTCCGGGAGGACGAGGAAGCCCGGCCGGCGGCGCGGAGTGACGTCGCCGGAAGGACTTGCGCTGGGGAACCCGCCGCCCGGGCGGCGCGCGGAAGTCGCGGGGGCGGGGCGGGGCGGGGCGGGGAGGAGGAAGAGATGGGGGACGGCTGCGGCGGCGGCGGCGGCGGCGGCTCGCGATGAGCAGCGGGTGCGCGTGAGCGAGCCAGGGGGAGAGGAAGGCTGGGGGGGAGCGGAGAGCGAGCCGCCGGGGCGGAGGGAGGGGCGCGCGAGCGCGGCGGGCGGCGGCGGCGGGAGAGCAGCGGGGCCCGCGGCGGCGGCTGAGGCAGTGGCGGCCGAGAGCGAGGCAAAGAAGATGGCGGACGGTGACAGCGGCAGCGAGAGAGGCGGCAGCGGCGGGGGCAGCGGGCCCGGGGGTGGCGGCTTCCAGTCCCAGTCCCGCGGCGGCGGCGGCGGCGGCGGCGGCGAGCAGGAAACCCAGGAGCTGGCCTCGAAGCGCCTGGACATCCAGAACAAGCGCTTCTATCTGGACGTGAAGCAGAACGCCAAAGGGCGCTTCCTGAAGATCGCCGAGGTGGGCGCCGGGGGCTCCAAGAGCCGCCTCACCCTCTCCATGGCCGTGGCCGCCGAGTTCCGCGATTACCTGGGGGACTTCATCGAGCACTACGCGCAGCTGGGGCCCAGCAGCCCCGAGCAGATCGCGGCGGCGGCGGGCGCCGAGGACGGCGGCGGGCCCCGGCGGGCGCTCAAGAGCGAGTTTCTGGTGCGGGAGAACCGCAAGTATTACCTGGACCTCAAGGAGAACCAGCGCGGCCGCTTCCTGCGGATCCGCCAGACCATCAACCGCATCGGGGGCGGCGGCGGCTTCGGCGGGGGCCCGGGACCCGGGGGCCTGCAGAGCGGCCAGACCATCGCCCTGCCCGCCCAGGGCCTGATCGAGTTCCGCGACGCGCTGGCCAAGCTCATCGACGACTACGGAGGCGAGGAGGAAGAGCTGGCCGGGGGGCCCGGCGGCGGTGGGGGGGGCCCCGGCGGGGGCCTCTACGGGGAGCTCCCCGAAGGCACCTCCATCACTGTGGACTCCAAGCGCTTCTTCTTCGACGTCGGATGCAACAAGTACGGGGTGTTCCTGCGAGTGAGCGAGGTGAAGCCGTCCTACCGCAATGCCATCACCGTCCCCTTCAAGGCCTGGGGCAAATTTGGAGGTGCTTTCTGCCGGTATGCTGAGGAGATGAAAGAGATCCAGGAGCGCCAGCGGGATAAGCTTTATGAAAGACGTGGTGGGGGCAGCGGCGGGGGAGAGGAGTCCGAGGGGGAAGAGGTGGATGAGGACTGAAACCGGCAGCTTCCCCTCGGGGCCTCCCTCACCCCACCAACGTCCCCTTGATTTTTCCTGCTTTTTCCTGCGTCTCTCCAAATGAGATAGGAGGAGACGCCAGGGAGGCCCCAGAGGGAGAAAACAAAAAAAACAATCTAGCTAATGAAATAATCATAGAATAAACAGAATGTGGCAGTAAAGTTATAATGGACTGACAGCAACCTGCAGAGAGGACAATTGCATCTCTATTTTGAGAACAACATACGTCTCAGCTTCCGGGTTTTTTTGGTTTGTTTTTTTTCCCCCCCAACTAAGGTTCCTAAACCCACCAGGGATAACCGAGGAAAGGAGACATCTGTACATCGTGGGTCAAGGGCCAACAAACACATCGGAGTTACCCAGACCTACCGTTGATGGTTGAATTTTGTGGTGTTCTTGTGTAATCTGATCAAAGACACTTCTCCAGACCTTACTGTTCGTGTCTACCCCTTCACCTCCATTGAAATCAGTATTTTCAATCTCGGACTTAGTGGAATTCTTGAGAAGAGAGACGAATTGCAGTTACCCAGTTCAGAGAATACAGTTGGTTCTTTTGTTTTTAAAGAAACACGACTTTAATCATGGACAGGGCAAGATAAAAATTCAAAATGCCATTGGATACAGAAACAGATTGGATCCATTAAAAAAAATTAGGTTTGGGATTTTTGCATGGAACCTGGACTAAGGCCCACGTCCTTGGCAGGATTGTTTTCTAGATGCAAATGAATTAAAGGATAACCAATGCTTGACGAGAATCCGTTACTAAGATAGTTTAAAAGTTGGCAAAATATTTTGAAGATAAAACGTTGGAGGCTGTTAGGGTAGACGGAGCAGTTAGGCACCGAGCACACAATAGAGCCGAGTGGATGGGTTGCTGCTCACTAAAGTTCTGACCCTTGACTCCAAGTAACGAAGGTCATTGCCAAGCCACGGCTTAGGTATAAATGAGAGCCAGATCGCTATGGTGCAATTCAATTGTCGATAAGTTTTGTCCTCTGGTCGCCTGGGTTTCCAAGTACAGAACTTGAAGAATTCGACAAAAGTAGTGTGGCCACAAGTCTGAGCTTTAATAGAAAATACAGCTTCACAGAAAAGTTGGAAATAACCAAAACTGAAGTCATTTACCTTCATTTTAATCTGTGGATTTGTTTAAATACTAAAAAGCCTCAGGTCCTGAATTCCAGCATCAATTTTCCTTTGAAATGTTTTCCAGAACTTGCTCCATTGTATCAGTACCTCACAATCAAAGTCAGCGAATGATGGATGAGAATGTTTCAAAGCAGCAACCCTGATGGAAGCTTTCCATCTTTCAATGGAACTCAAGTGAACTTGAGTATTCTGACTATATCCTGGAAGCATTTTTATACCATCTTGGAATTTCAAACATTTTTGCCAGTTTATCCAGCTGTCTTTGAAGAATATAAGTGGGGTTTTCAAGGATCGCCTCCTCTATACTTTAAATGGATTCTCATTAGAAATGATTTTTTTTCTAATCAAGTTACTCCAGGCCCCATCAAAAGATGTTCCTTTAAATGTTAAATACCTAAGTAACTATGAACTAAATGGGATTTATTCTTTCCAAAGTTGTCAGGTATGACACCTCACCTGGGAGGCAAGTAACCCCATCTCCTTCATCTTTTTTAACTGCATGCCTGCCCTTTATTTGAGCTGCCTTTTTAATTTATTGCATACCTTTTTGTTAACTTGTTTTGGTAGTATTCAATCTATACAATCTTTGTATTTATTGGGAAGTAATATACAAAAGTAATTTTCATGCATCTGTGGCTGAAAGGAAAGAAATAGTGTATATAAAATGAGGCTTTTTAAAAACTAGACTGTCCAGAATATTGTCAATCTTAGATTTAAAAAGAAATTCAAGAGCCACAGCATTGGTGCCCTTTTCAGACTATTTCTCTAATTATCCACAATAGACTTTTAAACTGTTTTTTTTAAGCTTTTCTTTAAAAAAAAAATTCTCCATTGCAAAGAATGTTTCCTAAATTGTATGGGAGCAATAGTATTTTTGATGTTTTAATTACATCCCTACACTTGTACTGTATTTTGTACTACAAGGCAGCTGTTTTCAAAAATGTCCTGCTGTATTTACCTATGTGTTTTGTTTGAATGTTTTATTTCTTTGCTGTGGAGAACAAAATCCTAAATTGTTTTGTAAAGGAGCTGAGATGTTCACATTAGGCTTGCAGAAACTGTTTAAGTGTCAAAAGTTTGAGGCAGCAGTGAAAATTAACGATTGCAGCTATTGATTGCTGTAACCTCATTTTCACTCCATGTACAATTCCTGTATGATCCACTTGTTTCGTTTCAGTGATAGTTCTGTTGCTCAGCTGCAGTGAGCCAGTTCAACTTTGCAAAGGTGCAATACCTCTCCTTTTCCAAGGGGTTGGTTGATTCTGTTTTCTTTTTGTTTGAATTGCAGTAACTAGCCTTGCCCTTTCTAGTTCATAGAAATGACAGGGTCTTCACAACCCTTTACCAGAGGCTACTAAACTATAATTAGCTGAATAGAAAATCCGTGGAAGTGGTCTGAGGCATATAGGGTATATGCTAAGAACACTACCATATATGGCATCAGCTTTGGTTACCAGAGAAATTTTCTTAGTCATTAGACCATATAGCAGTAATATATCATATGTAAATCTTTAGATACCAATTTGATAGTCCTCCAAGAAAAGGAGCAAAGAATGCATAAGCTATGTGTTGGAAAAAGTAATTTATATTAAAATTCTGACCTGCCTATGTAGGAGTAAGTGGTAAATGTCATAGTGGTGGGTTTTTAAGTCTTAACCAATCTTGAAGATTCGTTTCTCCTGCGGTTCATGGCCTCTCTTCCCATTGCAGGAAGATTGCAGAGGATATGGATTAATTGTAGCATTTCACTAATCCTCATTCCAGTCACTAGGGACAATAGAAAGTTGCAAAGCACAGAGTGGTTTATTAAACAAGGTGGTATTAACAGCCATCTTTCCAAGTTCATTCAAATATAAGTTATTAACAAATGGTCCTTGTTAAATCCAGTCAGTTAATGGTATTATACAAGACTATGGAAAGCACCCTTTTGTATGGTGGGGGGAGGGGGGCTTATTTCCAGCTGCTGCTATGAACTGTGATTTAGGGCATGTCTTAACTCTGACAAGCATCTAACTAATCACATGTTTAAAATAGTCCTATTCCTGAGAAGTAGGAGTCAAAATTTCTTTTGGTGGAAGATTTATTTCTCAAACTGCAACAGTTACAGAGGAAAAAAGTAAAATTTTTGGAGCAGAATCAAAAGAGCAAAAATCAGTAGAGTCTAATATGGTCGTTTCTGGTTTCTATTGTCCCTCCCTCTGATTCTTCAGCAAGTGGGACTGTGGTAGTTCTGGTCAGCAATCTTCTGTGCATCTGCTGCACCAAACAACGGAAATCTGTATGGCGCCAAAAACCAAATTGAAAACCAAACCAAAAACCAGACACCCTATGTAAATAATTGAAGCGTATAGGTAGTATACACGCTTCATGTATGTATGAATGACTGTAGCTGCAATACAAATAGGGCTACAAGTCAAGTCATTTCCCATAACTATTTACTGCAAAATGATGGAGAGACTGGGTGCAGGCAGCCATTAACCTGCTTCCTTGGATTACTCTGGATCACTTTGCAATAAATCGCAGATCTTTTAACAGATTCAGGCTTCGGTTTCTCTCAAAACAGAACAATTAACCTGTCTTATCTGAAAATGCAGGGTTGTGGGCAAAAGAGGCTGGTTATAATAAAGCCCTCATATTGAGTGGTCTGTAAATGGCTGCATATTTCAGGCACTATAATTACTAAAGACGATTTCTTTAATGTGACCTTTTCTGGCTTTACAGAGGTGTAGAATGTGATCTACACCAGGTTTTCAAAGGTGACTATTTTCATCTACCTTTCTCCTGAGGTAGAAGAATTTAAGAAGAAGCTTGAGTATGTAAGCCATGCACATAGTATTCACTGTAAATTTTGTTTTCATTTCTAACCCAATGATGGTACTTTGTCCAATGCACAACTGATCTCTCAGTAGATATTCATTTGAAAATAGTGTGGCCTTGATCAGTGAGAAGGGGAAGAGGAGAAGAATTGGGGGTTTGTTTTGGGGTTTTTTTGCTTATGTAAAATTGACTCATTTGCTGAGAGTCATAAATCTGCAGCAGTCTTAGTATCTAGCCAATGTATTTGTGATAGTCTGCTTTTTGATTGGGGAAAGTGAATACTTTTTGACTCTAGTTATTAATTCAATTGAGTTGTCTTCTATTTTTAACGAGTATCAGCTGCTCTGATGTGTAACAGTTGACAGCTTTGAAGTCCAATCTCAGGTTTTAGAATATAGTGGATTTAAAATCCCACTTCTGAAAACAATTTTAATTTAGTGTACCCTAAAAGTTACATGCATAAGGCCTGTTAGTGAGCAGGTCTTCATCTTCTTGCTCCTTTTTCACTTTGTACTTCACTTGAAAAGTGTCGAGTGATTCTACATTGTATATTTCCATTTAGACCCTGGCATATTTCTCAAAGATAAAGCACTTTTTTATCATGAAATACATGGAATCTTTGTGTGATGTGGATCATGGTTTCTCAGGCTTCCCTAGATAATCTGCTTATGAATATTGTCTAACTTTGTGTAAAAAAAAAAAAGTGGAAATATTTGCTAATGTTAGAAAGTTTGTATTGATCCAGAATGCATTTTGCTAGCTTCCAATGGATGGGAGAGTAAACAATGCTGCATTCACAACTCAATAAAATTACTTTCCCTTGAGCCTTAAGGTAACTTTTTTTTCTTGTCAACAACAGCACTAAAGTTCTAGTAAATGAATGAGATTATCCTTTTCAGGGTTGGTTGTAGAGTACTGTAAATTAATAGCTGTCTTCCTAAAGAGTTATTATTCCCATTGAATCAGCTGGATAAAAGATATATGGGTAGGGTTGGGGAGGGGGAGGTATCTTAAGTTTGAAGAAAAGAAAAAAAATAGTCACTTATATCTTTTTTTACATAAGCAGAAGGAAAAGAAGTACATGTTAAATGCCCTCTTTGAAGATCTAGATATAAGGTGGAAATGGCAAATTATAATGACATTCCTGTGTTTTTTTATCTTAGAAAAACAAAGTCATTGATTTTCAAACTTTAGCCCCAGAAGTTCTAGAAACTTGAATGATTAGTTACTTTGCAATTTAGTTAATGTTACTTTTCCCAGCTTTCTGTCTTAAAACCTAGGTTTTTTTGTCTATGAAAATAATAGGCTTCAACAAATGTGACCTATTTGTCAGTACAGAATATTAAATTTGAAAATAAATGTATCATAAAGATTTCTTACCCTAGTGATTCCTAAATATCTGTACCCTTGATCCAAGAAAGACCTTTATGAATGTATTTCATGTTTCCTAATGAAATAGGACGTGTAAATCTATGTTACTTTTATCCACAGTCTGTTCATTTCACTTGGTAGCCTAACTCATGCCTATCATTTGGGATAGATGCAGCCATATTAAAACAGCAAATGCCATATTGGTATTTTTCACTGCTCAGTAGGACTTCTAATAAGGGGGGGAAAGTGAAATGGGGAAACTAAAATATTTTTCTCATGGTGATATGAACTTGCAATTTGATGGAGAAATTACTTGTAAGGAACATGGTAACTTGGAACAAAATTCATTTTTCCCATTACATATACTGTCCACTGCTGTGTAAACAGGCTGATTGTATCTCAGTAGTATGTGTAAGTGTGAAGTGTGAGCCCAAAATACTAAGAAAGAAAGCAATACACGTATTCCGTTTACTGCCTGCTAGCATATCACAGAAGGCATGAATTTATTGCCTTTTCCCCCTACTTTAACACTTCAAAGGCCAACTCAAGAAAATTTGTTTAGACTCATTTCTTAAAGGCAAAATAGTTTATCTCTAGTTTAACCCAGTATTGAAAGATTTAAATTATTTATTTAGAAAAATATTTGGTGGGAAGTAGTTTGTTCCTCCTCTTTTTAAGTCTCCTTTTCAGAAGCCTTTAATATGGGGGGGAAATGAGAACCAGGATTAATCAGTCACTAAACATGTGTAGTAGGACTTGGGGAGTTTTACTTTAAACTGATAGAGTATTGGATGTATTTTTTTTTCCTCCAAGCCACATGTTCCTCTGTGTACAAAATCTGTCTTGAGTTTTTAGGAGTGATTAATGGACAGAGCAAAAAGTCTAGAAACAGTTTAAGTCTGTACAAGGCATGTTACAGTAGAAGAGAAGTATATGAGTTTTGTTATTTTGAGATTTGCCAACATTGGAAAATAAGATTTGGATTTTTTCTAAAGTTCCAAGACAATTATAATGGTGGGGATTTATTCCTTTGGACCATACAGATGTTTTTTAAGATTTGTTTTCTGTTATATTTCCAGATAATATGATTTTCATCCTGTACGAACCATCCCTACCAGCCATGTCTATTAATGATTCCTTAAAATAGCCTATTCACTCCAAAACTGGGACTGTTTTTTTCCAGTATAGAATCTACAGACGCAATTTGAATAAACAAATTAAATTTTGATAGCTGGAGACAGCTTCCTGATCTAGATTATTTAAGTTGAATCTAAGTTTAAAAGTTTTATTTGGAAAGGTAGGGGGTCGCCTTCAATCTATGTAAATACTACATGCTTGTGCATTGTAAACAAATTGTGTATTCATATGTATGAATTTGTAAAACTTGTTTCTGCTTCAAGAGAAGCAATACCTTTAATTTTATAAGGTCCCCTCCACCAATAACCCTATAAATGTTTGTAAATAGAACACTAAAATTTATAGTGATATGATTAACTTGGGAATATCTGCTGAGAGACCAAAAAGTTCATTTTTTTTTAAGTACCTTGGTTAAAAAGTAAAGATTGTTCCTCTTGCTTATTTTTTAAAAGAATGCACTTTAACAAACAGCCGTGTGGGCAATTCAAACAAATACATAAGTGCAGTACCAATTAAGAAATCATTTCCTGGAAACAGTTCAACGGGTTGTTTATCTCACTGCCTATAGGTTGAAGCTCAGATACTGATGAATTTTGAGACAAGCAGGGCTGCTACAAAAGCAATGTGAATACAGCCAGAAGCTTCAGGCAGGTCTGTAAAATGGCGGGTCCCGTATTTACCACTAACTATCAAAACTGACAGAAAAAGTTATGGTGAAAAGTTCAAGAATCCTTCCTGCTGGTGTGCACTCCTTATAATAGCAGACTTTTGCAAATGGAGTTTTACAGTCTATATTTAAAAAATTGTATGTTTGTAACAAATAAAAGTATGCAGAAAAGTGAACGATAATCTTGTGCTTCTGTCTCTGATTTTAGCAGTTACAATGGAGATGGGCTGGTCTGACGCCATCTGGGACTCATCATTGGGTGTGGAACTGGGCAAGGAGGGGGACTTAGACATTACACGTTTTTGTCTGAACAACAGCCAGTTTTGGAACCTCTTTCAATAAGCTGTCTGTAGAACTTGGAGCAACAAGTTAAATTTCACACTTAGGTTCACAATGGAAAAGCCCACCTGTTGCTTTCCTTATTTTTTTTTTTCCTCTTAATCTACTAGGTTTCTATGCTGATTATTTTCAGTAACGCCAAAAGCAACTGCTATCACAGATGTTCTTCCCATGTCATTTATCATAGCTGCTCAGAAAGTAAAGCCACCCTAACTGGCCACAGATAGGGCCCACAGCTCTCAGAGTTTGTGGCTCGGGACCTCTACGTTCTTAAAGAACTCAAGACTCCAAATATCATTCTCTCTATGGGCTACATTGATAACAATACAAACGAAAACTTGCTTTTTAATTAACCATATTCTGATCATTATCAGTAGTGACATATATCATTGTGATCTCTAAAAACTCCACTTGGAGTTTGAGAGAATGAAAGTGAAAAGGGCAGATTGACTGGATCCCCTAAAGCAGCAAGACTCCAGATTGACTGGATCCCCTAAAGCAGCAAGACTCTCACAGGGGTCACCGATTCATAAGAGTAGCAAAATAACAGCTATGAAGTAGCAATGAGAATAATTGTATGGTTGGGGCATCATCACAACATAAGGAACTCTATTAAAGGGTCATTAAGAAGGTTGAGAACCCGGCTGAGCCCCATTGGCGTAGTGGTTGTGCATGGAACTGCAGCCCGATGGGATGGAGGTTCAATTCCAGCTCACAGGAGCAAAGGCTGAGCCTCCTACTTCCACCACCAGAGCAGTGATGCCTAAACTAAAAAAATTGAGAACCACTGCCCTAAAGGGATCCTGAGGACCCAATGGGTTTCTGGACTGTCCTTTGAGAACCACTGAAATAGACTTGGATGTAAATTGTATTTCTGAAAAAGCTTTGGGTTGGAGAAGACTAATAAACCTTTATGTTTGGAGAAGACTAGTAAGCCATTTTTTCTCTATTACAGGATCTTGCCATGAAATAACTGCTCCAACTCCACACCTCACCACTCTATACACACAACTGTTTGTAAACTTCTGGCAGTGATTCTCGATTCTGGAGAACTTTGAATACTATTGCCCAGATTCCACCCTTGCACATCTGAGGCCACATCTTGGTGGGGTCTAGACAGAGAGACTGTGTTCTGTTAGCTCCTCCAGGTGATTCAGCATATAGCCAGGATAGGAGTTAGTCATCTGAGGTAAAGCATTAAAGAAGGGTGAAGATTTAACCTCACCCACGGGGGGAGAAAAAAAACCCTCCTCCCTGAATGCACTACTCTTCACTTTGTAACTTCTAAATTAGCCATACCAATTTATTTTTGTTTTCACTTTTTGTGAATTAAAATCTTTTCTCAAGTTTTATTGGCATATAATTCACATAAACAATTCAATAGTTCAATCATTAAGAGTGGTACAATCTCACC
Source organism: Nesogale talazaci (assembly GCA_004026705.1). Lineage (NCBI taxonomy): Eukaryota > Metazoa > Chordata > Mammalia > Afrosoricida > Tenrecidae > Nesogale > Nesogale talazaci. The sequence goes on along the minus strand of PVJH01018172.1, from coordinate 29,126 downwards.
ACAATCAGTTTAAAATATTTTCTTCCTTGAACTCGTAAATTAAGTTTTAAAGCGCACATCACCAGTTTCATGTATAATTCGTACACATATTTCAATTCATCCTCTGCAATCCCCACAATGTACCATCAACAACCCCACTTTCTACCCTTTCCATCATCTTTCCTAACCCTCTGAACTTTGTCCTTGGGTAAATGCTGCCCTTTTGATCTTAAATGATTTATTATTCAAACATGAGGTTGAGATCGGTTCCTGACTTTAAGAGCCCCCACTAAGGGATGCCACCAGTCATGTAACCAGTGAGTCGGCTCTCTTGTGGTTTTGAGTTCTGTTGCACCATTTCCCACAAGTGTATCTAAGACCTCCTAATGACCATTATTTAGCCTAACCTAAGGTACCTAATTGAGAAAAGGTTATAAATGGAATCATTGAGCATTGTGCTAGTCCTTGCCTCATGGCTGGAATTTAGGAAATTATTTTTGCTGGCACAAACCAGTAGCATGCATGATAATCATCTAGCAGCCTTGTTAACACGCCAATTGCTGGGTTTCTGATTGAACAAGGCTGAGGAGAGGACTGAAAAGTTGCAGTTCTAGTAAGTTCCCAGCTGATGATAATAAGGCGTGGAGAAATTACTACACTTCTGGGGCTAATTAGCTCAGTTGCCAAATGACCAAAATCTCAGGAGAAAATCCCTGCTGAAGTTCATATTTATTTGCCAGAAACTCTGTAGGTGTTTTGAATTTTTTAGCCTGATAGGAAGCATGTTCTAAGTTTAATGAATAGACACAGCCAGGTATGCATGAAGAGCCTTGTGTAGAGCTAAGACCTCATGAACTAAAAGACTACACCTTATCGTGCTGGAATTTCCAATGTTGTCCATGAAGTTCTATCACTGGCTGCAATAAACTAATACTCATAATAGTGTAATAAAAGATAATCTTTAACACATGAAAAGCCTTAAGGTCCAGAGTGTCTAGTTTCTCCAGAGCAGCCTTTGAAACTTAGGGAAATAAGAGCCACCTAGTGGCCATTGCCAAAATATTAAAAAAAATAATTTATCAAACTCACTACTGGGGAGTCAGTTCTAATTTATAGTGACCCTGTAAACTTTCTACCATCGAGTCAATTCTGATTCATGGTGACTCTATAGGACAGAGTAGAACTGTCCCTGTGGATTTCTGAGACTAACTTTTTTTTTGGGGGGGGGGAGGCATCACTGCCCTCTGGTGGGAGTAGGAAGTGCAGCCTTGCTCTTGAAGAGCTGCTGCTGGATTTGAACCACCAGCCCAGTGGACCGCAGTCCTGCACTCAACCATTATGCCGCCGGGGCTCAGCCCAAGACTTTACAGAAGCAAAAAGCCAAGTCTTTCCCAAGGAGCACCTGCTATTTTTGAAATGCAGACCTTCCAGCCCAACTCATCACCACTACACTAACAGGGGTCCCTTAGGACAGAGTAACCTGCCCCTGTGGGTTTCAGAGACTATAATTCTTTATGGGAGTAGAAAGCCCCATGTGTTTTTTCCAGAGTAGCTAGAGGTTTCAAACTACTAACCTAGCAGTTAGCTAGACCAACAGAGAACCCACTACCTCACCAGGGCTTCAAATCCGTAGGTCTGGTATATGCTCCTTAACATTTGTACATTCAGGAAATCATTTCCCTGTGGGGCCTCTACTACATTCCAGGGAGTCCCCAGGTATCTCAGAGGGTTAAGTGCTTCACTACTACCTGCAAGGCCAGCAAGTCAAACTCCTCGAAGAACGCCTTGGAAGGCTGAACTGCTTATGAAAAGTCACAGCCTTGAGAACCGTATAACGGAGCTCCACTTTGTACACATGGAGTCGCTATGAGTCAAAATCAACTGGATAGCAATCACTACTGACAGCTGTATGCCAGGCATTGTATTACGTGCTCAGGATATGGCCCAAATGGAATTATAGTTTGTTGGGAGAATATTGCAGGCTTACCTCAGAGATGTGAGTTCAATACCAGAACACTGCAATAATGTGAATTATTCCTGGGTACACACAAAAGTTATGTTTATACTATACTGTAGTTTACATGTCTAATAGCATTAAAATTTTTGAAATATTATAAGAAATCCCAACCTGTGACACAGAAGCATAAGACCTTCTGTCGGAAAAACAATACTAATAGAATTGCTTCAGGGGGGGTTGCCACAAACATACTATCTGCAAAGGGCAATAAAATAAAACGCAATAAAGCAGGGTCGACCAGCATGAACAGACATATGCATATTCATATTTATCCCAGCACTATTCAAAATAGCAAGAAGATGGAAATAGCCTCATTACACATCAGTAGCAAAATGTAGAAAGAAAATGAAATAGTTTCAAGACCCAAGGAATACTATATGCGTCACTAAAAAATAATAATGAAGCCCCTCAGAATGTGGATTAACCTAGAGAACATTATGCTGAATGAAATTTGTCAAAACAAGAGGACAAAGCGTATGAGGTTACTGTTAAAAAAAAGAAGAAAACAAGACAAGGACTTTCATATGGAAGGAAATAGACTTGGGAAGTTACCCAGGAAGGGTGCAATAGGTCTGACAGGGTGACAGATAGGGGTGAAGGGAAAGCTAGTAATCCATGAGAAAAAAGAGAAAGCAGGGCAAAGGTAAGCAATTGGGGAGTTTGATAATCAGTTTAAATTGTTGAATTCAAAATCAATCATCTGAAATAGAGACCCTTATTAATTAAATATCTTCTTAAAACAAGAGGCACACCTATAGCATAAAGACTTTTAGGAAGAACTGAGGTATATTGAGGAACTAAATATTCTGATTTGGGCAGAGCCCTGGTGGCGTAAGTGGTTGAGTGTGGAACTGCAGCCCGCATGCTTGGCGGTTCAAATCCAGTGGCGGCTGGGTAGCGCCCACGACCACCAGAGGCAGTGATGCCCACAAAAAAAAAAAAAAAAATTCTGATTTATGTGACTCCAGCTCCTTAGAGGCTAGAAAGAATTGCAGCTCAAAGTTGCTGAGCATAATTCCCTTCTTGTTGTTGTCCAATGCTATTGAGTGGGTTCTGACCCATAGCAGCCTTATGCACAACAGAACAAAACACTGCCCAGTCTTGCGTCATCCTCACAATCGTTCCTATGCCGGATCGCATTGCTGCAACCACAGTGTCCTTCTGTCTTCATGAGGACCATCTTCTTTTTTGCTGTCCCTCTACTTTGCCTACCATGATGTGTTTCCCCAGGGACTGGCCTCTTCTGCTGCCTCAAACCCTGCAAAGCCACTTACCCAGACCACAGGGCATAACTGGGCAACAGAATGGATATCTAGACACAAAGGATGCAAAGAGTTGGACAATGAGCTCAAAGCCCTATTTTGGTATTGTTTCCATTTTGTCTTCTTTATCAGTCATACAGTTAGATCTGGAAGAGATGCAGAACTATTCTCTGAAGTACTGACCTAGGTTCATGCAGCTAGTTACTATTGCTGGGATCTGATGAGGTCCTCTCTTTGTCCATACTCCCCTCAAGAGAGGTGAGGAAGAGATTTCTAATGGTATCTAAGCAAACTACACTCCATACTTAATGGCCAAACCTCCATTCAACTAACAGGTAGTTTGATTTGCAACACCACTCCTGACCTAGACCTTTACTTCTTAAAAGAGACAACACTATTGAAACTATAAAAACTAAAGACAATATGGCCTGTGCAAGATGCTGTTTCTCTGTGATTCACATGGTACTTTATGTATACTTCTCTGTGGGCCCAATGAAGATCTCTAGGCTAGAACATGGTAAGCATAAACATACATCTAACAGTTTCCTTACCTGTTGTTATACCATGCTGCCCAGAAAGGACAAACGTCTGCCTTATTTCCATGACATGAGCCTTTAAAGGCACACAACAAATACGTAGATGTTCCACAAAGTCCTGCAGAAAGGCAGACAGCCGTAGAAACTGTGGATGATGCCCACCAACACTTGCAATATATGGTACAAAATCAAAACAGTTCCCCAGGGTAAAAAAACAACAACTCTGGTTTGAAGGGAACACAGACGATGAGGGTACTGTAGCAAACAAAGTGTGGTGAAGAAATTAGATAGTGCCTAACTATCGGATAAAATAACATGATGGATCTTAAAGGCTAGTTTCAAACAAGCAGTCACCTAAGTGAGATGTCAACTAAGCCCACATGGAAGAAGCACACCAACATGGGTGACCAAGAGGTTGTAAATCATAAAATGCGAGTTGAAGGCGGGAAAAGTACTAAAGCCTAAATTGAGAGGATCTGTTTTGTAGAAGGCTATGAATGACGGTGAGAGCCCAAGATGCATTTGTGGAATTACATAGGAAATAAGCCTCTGGTGATCTCCCTCTTTGAATACTAAAGGGATGTAGGAAAGGGGTTATCAAATAGAGTGCACTGGAGAGACGAAGATCAAAATGATAAAGCTGACTTGAACAGTTAAAATCTTGTCAGTTGATTCCCCCCTCACCCCTTTGATGAACATTTGTACTGATCTTGTTTTCAACATTTTCTGTACTTTTGTTGTTGTTTATACTAGAGTTTATCTCAGATGTGTTATACCATTGGGGTGACCCTCTTGAATTTCTGTTATGTTTCATGTTTTTCAGTATATGAAACCCAGGATTGATGAACCTATAGGGAAAGTAAATAGAATACTTTGGGGTGGGGTGTAAAGGAAGTTGATGATAAAGAGTTCAAGAAGGAAAAAAATGTTTTGAAACTGATTATGGTAAAAAGGAAAGGAAAGGAAGGAAAGGGAAGAGACGGGAAGGGAAGGGAAAAGAAAGAAAAGACAGAAAGCTGCTTGATGTGATTGAACTATGAAATGATATGATATGTGTTTTGGGGTTTTGGTTTTTTTTTGGTTGTTTGGGGCATCACTGCCCTCTGGTGGTGGGAGTAGGAGGTCCAGCCTTACTGCTGGATTTGAACCTCCAATCCAGTGGGCCGCAGTGCCATGCACAACCACTATGCCACCGGGGCTCAGCCCATGATATCTGTAGTAACTCCCACTAAAATGGTTTTGAAATAAATAAATGAATAAATAAATAATCTGGCTTTATTCAATGTATGTTTTGATCTTTTTTTGTTGTTTTTGTTTTTGTTTTTTTGGGGCATCACTGCTCTCTGGTGGTGGGAGTAGGAGGCCCAGCCCCACTGCTGGAATTGAAACTCCGTCCCAGTAGGCCGCAGTCCCGCGCACAACCACTACGCCACCGGGGCTCAGCCCTCAATGTATGTTTTGAATAATGATAAAATATATATTGATACACACATTTCTGCATCCCTGTTTTTAAGTTTGGGACATAGATACTTAGGAATGTAATTGCTAGGTAATAAGATAATTCTGCATTTCACAATTTAAGAAATGGCCAAACTGTTTTCCACTGTGGGATTTTACAATCCCACCAGCAATACATGGAGGTTCCAATTTCTCCACAGCAGATTTTTATTTTTTTATTTTTCTGCTTTGGGGGGGCATCACTGCCCTCCGGTGGGAGTAGGAGGCCCAGCCTTGCTCCTGGAGCGCTACTGCTGGATTTGAACCACAAACCCAGTGGACTACACTCCTGCACACAACCACTATGCCACCGGGGCTCAGCCCCAGATTTTTATTTTTTACAAGACTATATGCTTCTATTTTTCTTAACATAAGCAAGAAGACACCGATATTCATTGCAGCACTGTGCACAATAGCCAATGTATGTAAACAATCCATTGTTTATAAACGGATGGATATACAAAATGTGATATTATCCATATAGTGGAATACTACTTAGCCATAAAGAAATGGGAGGAAATTTCAGCTTTTGAAACTTTCAGTAAATTTCAAATATCGAAAGCAGCACAAGCAAGAAGACATTGAAATTTTCCCCTACAAAATGAAGAGAAAAACCTAACAAGTAATGAAAGATCAATCTATCTTGACATGTGGAAAGAGTCTTCTAATGGCACTCCTATTTCTTTTTGGATAAATTTATATTCTCTACTTTAAAAAGTTGAAATTGACAGTGCTTGCAGCTGTTCAGTATCTAAATCTGGTCAAATGACCAAAAGAATAAAAAAGACTACTTATATAGCAAACATTTTATAAATGTTTGTCCAAAAAAGCACTCTATTAGTAACAATGAAATGAACAGGGACCTAATTCCTAAAATCCACAGAAAGCTGCAATATCAAAATAATAATCCAATTAAAAAATAGACAAAGGCTCCTTTGGACTCCCTCAGACCATTGACTAAGGAAGTGAATAGTCTTGCCCCAGCATGCATTGAAAAGTGGATTACTGCAGGTAAAATTAAGTTAAAATTTAAAATGTTGGCTGAGCCCTGGTGGTGTAGTGGTTGTGCGCAGGACTGCGGCCCACTGGGATGGAGGTTCAATTCCCGCTCACAGGAGCAAAGGCTGGGCCTCCTACTCCCACCACCAGGGCAGTGATGCCTAAAAACAAAACAAAATTTAAAATGTTACTGCTTTCTCTATTTTTAAAAATCATTTTACTCTGGGCTCTTACAGCTTTTACCATAATCCATACATGCATCCATTGTGTCAAGCACATTTGTACATATGTTGCCATCATAATTTTCTTTTTTTTAATCATTTTATCAGGGCCTCATACAGCTCTAATCACAATACATACATGCATACATTGTGTCAGTATTTACATACTTTCCCCCTTTATAAAAATTAATTAGGGGCTCACACAACTCATCACAAATCCATGCATCCATCCATTGTGTCAAGCACATTTGCACATTTGTTGCCATCATCATTCTCAAAACATTTGCCTTCCACTTGAGCCTCTGGTATCAGATCCTCATTTTTTCCTTCCCTCCCTGCACCCCCTTCCCTCATGAACCCTTGATAATTTATAATTTATTGTCATTTTGTCATATCCCACATGTCGGACGTCTCCCTTCACCCACGGCATCATCATTTTCAAAACATTTTCTTTCTTCTTGAGCCCTTGGTATCAGCTCATTTCCCTCTCCCCACCCTCCCACATGAACCTTTGATAACTTATTAAAATTTTTTTTCATGTCTTACACTGACCGCTATCTCCCTTCACCCACTTTTCTGTTGTCTGTCCTCCTGGAAGGGGGTTATTATCACTGTGATGATCTCCCCCCACCTTCCCCTTTGCCTCCTGGTATCACTATTCTCATTATTGGTCCTGAGGAGTTTATCTGTCCTGGATTCACTGTGTTTCCTGCTCTTACTTGTGTACATGCTCTGGTCTAGTCGGATTTGTAAGGTGGAATTGGGGTCATGATAGTGGGGAGAGGAAGCATTAAAGAACTAGAGGAAAATTGTATGTTTCATCCTGCTACACTTCACCCTCACTGGCTAGTTGCTTTCTTTTTTGACTCATTTAAAATCTTTGTAGTTTCTATTCTGCTTTTCTTTTGGATTGAGGTCTTTCTGTGCTTTGTTTTTTTGTCACTGTTGCGGTTTTTAGTATGTTTTCTTTATATGAAATCCAGGACGGTTCCACGTCAAAAAAAAAAGAAAAAGAAAAGAAATCCAGGATAAGTCATCCATAGAGGCAGTAACTTAAATAATAGTTTCTTAGGGTTATGTCAGGGAAGATTTGAGGATAATGGAGAGCTATAACGATGAATATAAGACTGAAGGAAATGTTATAAAATTGATTGTGAGGGTTGAGCCCCGTTGGCGTAGTGGTTGTGCGTAGGACTGCGGCCCACTTGGTTGGAGGTTCAAATCCAGCAGCAAGGCTGGGCCTCCTACTCCCACCACCAGAGGGCAGTGATGCCCCAAAAACAAAAAAAAATTTTGATTGTGGTGGTGATTACACAACTCTTTTTTTTTTTAGTGTACTTAAACCATTGAATTGTATTGGATGTGAATTCTATGCTAATAAAACTGTGTGTGTGTGTGTGTGTGTGTGTATTAAGTGAGTAAAGGACTTGAAAATTCACCAAAAATGGCATTTAGATGACTAACAAACGTGGAAAATGCTAGTTGCATATGGGAGGTTCACATCAAAATCTTCAGGGGGGGCATCACTGCCCTCTGGTGGGAGTAGGAGGCCCAACCTTCCTCTTAGGGAGTTGCTGCTGGATTTGAACCACCAACCCAGTGGGCCGCAGTCCCGCACACAACCATTATGCCACCAGGGTTCCGGCCCTCAAATCAAAATCTAAATGAACTACTCCTTACACCAATAATGACAGTCCAGTTTACAAAGAAAAAAAAACAACAAATGCTGGAGAAGGTCTGGAGAAATTTGGAACTCATACACTATTGGTAGGTCTGTAAATATGTACAACCATTGTGGAAAGGGATATGACTCTACCTCAAACAACTGGTAATAGAAATCCCATGTGACTCAGCAATCCCTCTGCTGGTTATGTACCCTAAAGAACCGAGAGACATAAGAGGAACAGACACATGCATGCCCATGTCCATCACAGCACTGTTCAGAGGAGCAAGAAGTTGAAAACAGCTCAAATGCCCATTAGTAGATGAATGGATAAAAAAACTTACACACAATGAAATAATACTCTGTACCACTCAAAAATCAATGAAGAACCCAAGAGGCACCTCATGACACAGATGGACCAGGAGAACAAAGTTAGTCAATCACAGAAGGACAGATATTGCATAACACCAATATTATAAGGATGACTATCAAGACAAAGACTTCAATAACAAAGGAATAGACATTGGAGGTTTCTAAAGAAGGCAGAGCAAGGGTAAGGAGATGAAGCAATGAGCTAGACGATTGAGAGGTTAGACTTGCGTGTAAAAGAGACAGAGGAGGGCTGAGCCCTGGTGGCGTAGTGGTTGTGCGCGGGACTGCGGCCCACTGGGACGGAGGTTCAATTCCAGCAGTGGGGCTGGGCCTCCTCCTCCCACCGCCGGAGAGCAGTGATGCCCTCCCCCCCCCCCAAAAAAAAAAAAAAGAGAGACAGAGGCCTGTAAGATGGAAAGGAGAATGCTCAAGGGGGAGGGGATGGAGTGGGGAATTAAGTTGCTTGAACCGTTGAATGCAGTGTTGACAGTCTGAAATGTAACCCCCCCACCTAATCCATAATACAAATTAAAAAAAATTTTTTTAAGTACTCTGAATGGAAGACAAAAAAAGGATCTTGAAAATATTGGGCCTTACATATTCCAAAATGAAAATAGTTAGAAATGTGAACATTCTTTACTGAGCAGAACTTTCTCCACAGAGATACAGTACCTCAGGAAAAAATAGAGAGAATAGTTTTTCAGTCAAAATAGTATGTTTTTCTGTCAGCTCTGACTCATAACAACCCGATATACAAGTTGTGCTCTTGGGGCACATTGTTGCAACCAGCATGCCCATCCATCATCCTGACACTCCTCTTTTTTGCTGATTCTCTAGTATCGAATTTACAAAAGGTGCCGACAATTTCAAATGTATTAATCACAGAATGCAACTTTGAAGGAAAGTGCAATAAATTTTACAAAGGAAAATTTCTTCTTAACTACGTTCACTTCTAAAGTACCCCATTTTAGATAATAAATTATATGGTTACACTGGTCATAGGAAATCACTTTTATTAAACTCTTGCTTAACCAGCCAGTATTTCTGTATACAAATTTAAGGAAAATGGACATACACATTTTGAGTTCTCCATTTTTCTTCTCTCCGTCCCTTTCTATCTTTTCTACCTATCTTTTTTTTTTTTTTTGGCTACATGTGATTTGAGATTCTTCATCAGTGGACTGATATTTTGGAGACTTCTTAGACAACACTTTATCCCCTATTTGTTGCTGTCTTTGCAGTTTCTGGGATGTCTGAGGCATAGGTGATTCGTTAACTACTTCAAGGCCCATAGCCTAGGAGTGCTGAACCTTGAGGTGTCCATTTTAAGTTAGCAGGACACCTAGTATCTGGGCAGACTTAAAAGTGCTTAAGGAAGCAGAGTATTAAGTAGCCCAGTATTTCTTTCTCTTTCTGTCCTATTTTTATCTTTAAATTTTATTTGTTTTGTTGTTGTTGAGAATATAAAACAAAATATATACCAATTCAACAGTTTCTATGCACAGTTTCATGACAATTCCATTTTTTGAATTATGCAACAACCCTCACTCTCTTTTTCTGCATTTTCACTCTCTCATCAATATAAACTCAATGCCCTCTAAAGTTTCTACTTAATTTTCTACTTGCTTTGTCAATTTGAGCCCATGGAGTTAATTCTAAAAAAGTATAATGCTCAAGGCAGATTCCTTTTACCAGTAAAGTTTCGGGTGTTAAGAAGACTTTGGGAGGCGATACTGGCGGAAACTAGTCTCAAGCAAGCAACGAACCACGACCAGACATCTGTGCTCCAGTGTTCATCGCAGCACAGTTCACAATTGCAAGGAGTTGGAAGCAGCCCAAATTTCCATCAAATGATGAATGGATTAAAAAGCTATGGTACATACGTACAATGGAGTACTATGCATCACTGAAAAGCAGTGATGAACTCATGAAGCACATCACCGCATGGGAAGAATTGGAGGGAATTATGCTAAGTGAAGTTAGCCAAACACAAAAGGACAGATACAACATGAGTCCGCTGATGTAAGCTTAATTTAAAAAAATGCAAAACGGGTATCTTGGGATGCTATTGTATTCAGAAATGCCTGGGGAAAGGTCCAAGTAGTATGGCAGGGGCCAGACCAAATTCAGGGCTACATATGGTAGCCAACTGGAATGGGGGGGATGGGGGTGGGCCATGGGGCAAATGGTGATGTGTAGAGAGGGAATGGAGTACTAACCCTCCCAAGGGGAGTGTATTGTTTATATCTCCACAGCAAAAGAGGGACCAAACTTAAACCCGGTGATCCAGGATGTGAATGCAGTGTGGCGATATGAAGTGCAGAACCAACGAAGGAGTCTGAGCACACAACCCCAATCCCAACGACAGGGGCAGCCGCCTCTCCACCAGGGGAGTTTGCCTTGGAGGTCAGCACTTGAAGCTGCAGCTTGGGGAGTGAGAGATGCCTGACCAGAACACATGAGAACAAATGAAGAGGGAGGAAGAGAGAATGGAGTGCATTGTGGTCCACCGATCCTTCAGGACGATACTCCCACTCAGAACAGCCAATGCACAAAGAGGATCAAATGGCCAGCCCCACTATGAAATACAGCTACCATAGCTGACCCAAGACCTTTCGGGGTCAACAGTGGAGAACCAGGGTCAGGGTTATACCCTGTCTGACACAACCACACCAGCGAAAAACACTAAGGGTGTGCCAACAGAGCGTGGAGATCCAGATGGAATGACTGTGATAAACCTTGGGACCAAGGAGTGGCACCCCATCTGACTCAACCAGGGGACACTCCTGGAGGTCAATGAACAGACCTCGAATTATTTACATATTTTTATATTATTATTTTTTTACATATATATATGACATAGGGGTTTTTGTTGTTGTTATCATTGCTTTATTTTCTTTGGTTGCTTCACTTTAGGAAGCCTTTTTTGGGTATATATTGTTACCTTTGCAGGTCTATCTAAATAAGATAGGCTGGATAAACAGTCTGGAAGCGAAAATGACAGGACTGATGGTTCCGGGGTGCGGATCATGGGAGAAGGGGATGAGGGTGTAAGGAGATGGTGTTGATATACCCAGGGATAAGGGCTCAATTGATATACCCAGGGATAAGGGCATATCAATTGATCCAAAATTAGAGACAAGGTGGATGAAGAAGTCCAGTAGGGATTGATTAAGGGTCATGTAACAAAGAGAAAATACTGAAACCCAATGGAGGCTGAGTATGATAGTGGGACAAGAGGAAAGTAAAAGGAAATAGAGGAAAGAACTGAGGGTAAAGAGCATTTATAGAGGTTTAAATACAGACATGTACATAGGTGCATATATCTATATGTGACAATGGGGGAAAAGATCAACAAACTTCTACATATAGGCTTAGTAGCAGAACAGCAGATGGGCATTGGACCTCCACTCAAGTACTTCCTAAATGCAAGAACACTTTGTTCTATTAAATTGGCATTCCATGACGCTCACCTTCCCTACCCAATCACTGAAGGAAAACGTGTGCCTAAGCAATGGTGGTGAAGAAAGCTGATGGTGCCCGGCTATCAAAAGATGTAGTGTCTGGGGTCTTAAAAGCTTGAGTAAATAAGCAGCCATCCAGCTCAGAAGCAACAAAGCCCACATGGATAAAGCACACCAGCATGAGGACCATGATCTGTCAAAGGGATCAGTTATCAGGGTTTAAGAACTAAAAACCATAACATCGTGTGTTCACTTTCCTGATATGATCACTGATGACAAATGTGTGCATAAGCAAATGTGGTGAAGAAAGCTAATGGTTCCTGGCTATGCTGGTTCCCAGCATCTAGGGTCTTAAAGGCTTGAGTAAACAAGCAGCCATCCAGCTCAGAAGCAACAAAGCCCACATGGAAGAAGCACACCAGCCTGCGTGACCACAAGGTGTTGAAGGGATCCAGTGTCAGGCATCAAAGAACTAAAATGGTATCAATTAGGGGGGAGTACTGATTGGTGACCCAAAGCCCATCAATAGGTGAAGCGACATCCTCTTACAGAAAGGTTGCAGGGAGGAGATGAGCCAGTTAAAGTACAGTGTAGTAACAACGAAATATGCATCTTTCCTCTAGTTCTCAAATGCTTCCTCACACCCACTATCATGCTCCCGGTTATACCAGACAAGTCTGACTAGAACAGGGGATGTACACTGGAGTCGGAAACATGGGGAATTTAGGATAGACATTCCCTCAGGATGAGTGATGGTTGTGGTGATACTGGGAGGGTGGAAGGATGGTGGAGTAGAAAGGGGGAACTAATTTCAGGGATCTACATATAACCTTCTCTATGGGACATGGCCAAAAGGGAAGTGAGTGAAGGGACACATTGGGCAGTGTACGATATGAAATTGGTAAATTTCATATTTGTAATTTGTAAATTATTAAAGGTTCATGGGGGGGAGGGAGGAAGGGAAATATGGGGAGCTGGAACTGGGGGCCTAAGTGGAGGGAGGATGTTTTGAGAGTGATGATGGCAACAAGTGTGCAAATGAGATCTGTATACAATCGATGTATGTATGGATCGTGAGAGGAGCTGTATGAGTACCCAATAAAATGATTCATTTAACTAAAAGGGGGGGAGGAAGAGAAGCTTTTTTTTTTTTTAAGAGGAGCTTATACTAAGGGCTCAAGTGGAAGATGTTTGGAAATGTATGTGGCAACAAGCGTGCAAATGTGCTTGATACAGATGATGTACTGAATGTTATAATAGCTGTAAGAGGCCCCAATAAAATTATTTTTTTAAAAAGAAGACTTTATAGGATATTTTCCCTGTTTCTTATTAAAAATGTAACCCTATATACTGCTCTGCACCTTCTTTTCATTTTTCCAATTAATGATATAGCCTGGAAGTATTTTTAAGCCAACATATCCTTGACATAGTTTATACTAGTATATTTGCTTATTTCTTTTTTAAAAAAATACTTTTCCCCCCCAAAAAAAATACTTTTATTGGGAACTCTTACATCTCTGATCACAATCCATACATTCATCCAGTGTGTGAAGCACATTTGCATATATGCCACCATCATGATTTTCTTTCTTTTTTAAATAATTTTTATTTTTATATTATATTATTTTTTATCTTGTTTAATTAATTAAAAAAAATTTTTAGGTATCACTGCCCTCTGGCGGGAGTGGGAGGCCCAGCCTTGCTGCTGCTGGATTTGAACTGCCAAGCCAGTCAGCCGCAGTCCTACACTCAACCACTATGTTACCAGGGCTCAGCCCCATCATGATTTTCAAAGCATTCTCTTCCCACTTGAGTTCATCAGCTCCCCATTTCTTCCCCCTCCCTCCCCACTCACCTTCCATCGTGAACCTTTCATAGGTTATAGATTATTATTTTCATATCTGTTGCCCCTCATCCATTCTTTCCATTATTTGTCCCCCTGGGAAGGGGCTATAGATTGATCCTTGTGATCAACTCCCCCCCCCCCACCCGATCCCTTCGACCCACGCCTAGTCCTCCTGGTATCTCTTCTCTAATCGAATTTGAATGGCAAATTGGGGTCACAATAGTGAGGTGAAGGAAGCACCAAAGAACTAAGAGGAAGTTGTGTGTTTCATCGGTGCTACTCTGCACGCTGACTGGTTCATCTCTTCCCTGTGACCCCTCTGTGAGGGGATGTTCAATTGTCTACAAATGGGCTTTGGGTCTCCACTCAATGACCCACCCACCCCCATTCACACTGGGTATGATTTTGTTCTGGCTCTTAGATGCCTGGTGCCTGACTCCATTGACACTTCATGATCACACAGGCTGGTGTGCTTCTTTCATGTGAGCTTTGCTGCTTTTCAACTAGATGGCTTTTAAGACCCCAGACGCTATATCTTTTGATAGCCAGACACCATCAGCTTTTTTCATTCCATTCCTTGTGATGGGTAGGTTTGTTATGCCAACATGGCCACAGGAGATTGGTGGGTCTGTTGTGACGGCATGGCCAATGAACACATGGGATGAATTGAAGGACAGAGATAGGAAGGGCTCAGCTCTCTCTTGTTTCCAGATCTTCGGACCAGAGAGCTGCCTTGTTTGTCCTGTGCCTGGACCTCCAAACAACACTACCCATGGGACACCTAATCGTGGACTGTGGAGCTGTGAGTTGAGGTTCCTTCTAGCCCTACTTCGCCACACTCCTGGGACATACATCTCTTGAGCTGAGGACTGTTGGACTCTGTCATCTGGCTAACTGTTGACGACCTGCTCTGCTGTTTGCTGCCTGTGACCAGATAGCCTGAATTGCTCTACAGAGGACTATTCGGCGGCCCTCAAGACTTGAAGGACTGGCAGTCTTCTAGTTGTCTCACGCAAGTGAGTTACACCGAGCAATCTGTACTACTTTATAGGTAGTTAACTGCTTCTTTCTTATCTTATATACTTTTCTTTCTATATAAATATATAAAAAGAATTATTAGTGTCTGGATTTTATTTCTCTAAGAGAACCCTGCCTGACACATTCCTTTTTTTTTTTTTTTTGGTTTTTTTGGGGGGCATCACTGCCCTCTGGTGGTGGGAGTAGGAGGCCCAGCCTTGCTGCTGGATTTGAACCTCCAACCCAGTGGGCTGCAGTCCCGCACACAATCACTACGCCACCAGGGATCAGCCCCTGACACATCCTTTTTATAGCTGGATGATATTACTCTGAGTATACAAGGGGCTTCAAAAAGTTCCTGAAAAAAATCCATTACCTTTTAATTCCATTTTCCACAAAGTTTTTGAAGACTCTTTTTATATACTGGATTACTGGACCATTGATGGACACCTAGGTTCATTATTATAAACAAACCTCCAATAAATAGTTTTGCTCATATATTGCTTCATATTAATAGATATAGGATAAATTCTCTAGAGGTGGTGTATTGGGAGCCAAAAGGTAAATGCATCTGTAATGTTTTCTGTATTACCAGATTCCCTATGGAGAATATTTTGTTCTACATTTAATAGAGAAAATAATCAGACTAATTAAAAAGCCACATTTTAGTCCCTTAACCTTTAAGACATCAATACCAAATAAATATATACTTAATGTAAAATATTCAGAGAAGAGAACAGAGTAGAATATAAACACTCTCTTTATTTACCCCAGCCCCACTTCCCGCAGGTAATTTTTGTCAGCATACTGATGTAAAGCCCTTAAGTTCTCTTCTTTTTGTTTTTCTGGTCTGATACTTTATTTCTTTTCTTCTTCATCCTCTCCTCCTCCTTCTTTTAAATCATTTTATTGGGGGATGATACAATTCTTATTACAATCCATATGTACATCCATCGTGTGAAGCACATTTGTACATTTGTGACCATCATCATTCTCAAAACATTTTTTTTTCTACTTCAGCCCTTGGTAACAGCTCCTCACTTTTTCTCTCCCTTCCCCACCCTTCCTCCCTCATGAAACCTTGATATTTTATAATTTTTTTCATGTCTTACACCAGCTGGTCTCCTTTCACCCACTTTTCTGTTGTCTGTCCCCCTGGAAGGAGGTTATTTGTAGATCATTACGACCAGTTCCTCTGTTTTCCTCCCACCCCCCAACCTTCCTCTTACCCTCCTGGTATCTCTACTTTCATTACTGGTCCTGAGGGGTTTATCTGTCCTGAATTCCCTGTATTCCAGCTCTTGCTTTTATCAGTGTACATGCTCTGGTCTAGCCAGATTTGTATAGTAGAATTTGAGTCATGATAGTGGTGGGAAGAGGAGGAAGCATTAAAGAACTGGAGGAAAGTTGTATGTTTCATTGGTGCTCATCTCTGACTGGCTCATCTCCTCCTTCTGATCCTTCTGTGATGGGATGTCCAATTGTCTACAAATGTGATTTGCATCTCCACTCTGCACTCCCCCTCATGCACATTGATATGATTTTTGTTCTGGGTCTTTGATGTCTGATACCTGATTCCATCGACACCTCATGATCACACAGGCTGATGTGCTTCTTCCCTGTGAGCTTTGTTGCTTCTCAGTTAGATGGTCCCTTGTTTATCTTCAAGCCTTAAGATCCCAGACATTATATATTTTGATAGTTGGGCACCATCAGCTTTCTTTACCACATTTGCTTATGCACCCATTTTGTCTTCAGTGAGCATGTCAGGAAGGTGAATATCACAGGACAGAGGTTTTACTTAAAAAAGCTTTGGGGGGGGGCCAAGAAATGAAGAGTAAACTGAAACAAGAGATGGACCCCAAAATTATATTTAGGGTACTCATGAAGTAGAGGCAGTAAGAGGAAGTTGCTCAGAATTATGCAAGCCATGCTAGTCTTATTTTGATTACTTCATAATGAAAAGTGTTTCTCAAATTAGGGACCTTTATAAATGTACTTTTTTCTTCCTTCAAGCAATACTACTCTCTAAATTATATTCCCAATTGTGAAGTTAAGTTTATTGTGCCAACCTGGTCAACAGGAACATGTTGGAGGGTAAAGAGATAAATGGCTGTGCAAGACCCGTCCTTCTCTTTCTTGCTCTCTAGTGACCAGTGTGTTGCTGCTTTAGCTAGCTCTCTGCCCTAACCTGTGAGCTACCTGTAGGCTAGGTCAACTGTGGCTTCTTTGAGACCTGTTTCACCACACTGTTGATGCGTACATCACTTGAGCTAGAGGCTGGTGGATTCTGTCGTCTTGCATAGCTGTGTTCCATAACCCATCCAGGCCTGCTTCGCTGTACTCCCAAGCTCCTGACTGTTGGTGACCTACCCTGCTGCTTGCTGCCTGTGGTCAGACACTGCTTGTGTTGCCTAACAGAGGACTCTGCTGTCTGCTTCCTTGACTTGGACCTGGAAGCCCATGTGACTTGAAGGACTTACAGTATATTAATTGTTCCACGAAAGTGAGTTGAAATGAACCCTCTGTGCTGCTATGTGGATTAATTAACTGTTATATTCTTTCTCACTGTATAAACCTATCTGTGTGTGTGTATGTGTGTGTGCATGTGTGTGTCCTGGTCTCTAGAGAACGCTGCCTAACACACCAATACTCTTTCTCACACACACACAAAGCATCTTGTTCTTTTTCTTTAACATACTTGCAACTCACATATTTGTGTGCTTACTTGTTTAACATCTTAATCGTGTTATAACAGGCTATGAGGACAGGGGTCATGTTTACTTTGCTAACCACAGAATCTCAAGCACATATCATAGTGCCTGCAAATAGTAAGTTCTCTGTAATTTGTTGAAGAAATGAAGGAATCAACCACAAGTATTAATCGACTGATTAATACCATTGACTAGGGATAGAAATAGAAGAGCCACGGGGATGAATGAGTTATGAATTGGGTTACAATCCACAAGGTCTGCAGTTTGAACCAAAAGTCAGCTCTGTGGGAGAAAGATGAGGCACTCTGCTCCCATAAAGATTTACAGCCTCCTGCTGAGCCCCAGTAGCGTAGTGGTTGAGTGTGGGACTGCGGCCGACTGGCTTGGTGGTTCAAATCCAGCAGCAGCAAGGCTGGGTCTCCCACTCCTACCAGAGGGCAGTGATGCCTAATAAAAAAAATTAAAAAAAAAAGATTTACAGCCTCAAAAATCTGAAAGGACAATTCTACTCTGTCCTATAGAATTGTTGTGAGTCAGAACTGACATGATGGCAGTGATTTTGCTTTGGTTTGGTATACTGCTTACTGGTACCACCTGTCAGTTTGTCCTATTGTAGTGGCTTGTGCTTTGCTATCATGCAACTGGTATTTTGAATACCAAGAAGGGTCACCCAGAGTGGACAGGTTTCATCGATGTGTCAAGATTGCTGCCAACCAGGAAGAAATGCCTGATGATCTATATCCCAAAATCAGCCAATGAAAACCCTACAGTTTCCAAGAGAAAACTGTCTGACACAGTGCTGAAAAGTGAAACCCGTAGTTTAGCAGGCACTCAAAATGCACGACAGCTGCAAAGATGGATTCAAACATGCCAATGGTTGTGAAAGAACTCAGAACTGGGAAACATTTCATCCTATCGTATGTACATGGTGCTGCCATGACTTGGAGCCAGGAAAAGCAAGTACTAGCAATTGCTTTTACTGAATGATCTCCAAACTCCACTTTTTTCTTTGAAGGTTAAACAATAATTTATTGAGCCCTGCCCTCCCAGGTGCCAGGTCACTTTTGCCACATGTATATCTTGTGCACTAGCCCCAGGAAGATAGAGAGCGGCAGTAGCGTGGCGCACTGTTTGATGAGGCTCTTGAGGCTGGAGAGGTTGGCCTCCTCATACTGCCAGAACAGGGCCGGCAGTTCCATCTCTTCGTACATGCCCTTCAACCACACCACCTTCCCTGCCTCCGTCAGCCAGTAATTCTCTTGCAGGACCTGGCGCTGCTTGGGAGAGGCCCGCTGCAGGCACTGAGCCACCAGCCAGCTGCAGTTGTTGTCCTGGATGTCAGTGCCAACCTTTCCCATCACACTGGGGTCACCAAAGAGGTCCAGGTAATCATCTTGGATCTGAAAGTCCTCGCCCATCTCCAGCAGGATCTCCTTGGCATTGGCCTACTCATTCTCCCTGTCTATGTACAAGGATTGCCCTGGGGGGCAGTGATGAGGTCCAGGGTCTGTCCCCATCTCAGTCTGATAGGAACTCTCCAGAAAGAACTCCAGCAGGTTCAGGTAGTAGGGCTGCCCCTGACAGTAGAGCTTCAACAGGCAGTAGACACAGGATTCCAGCAGCATAACATCATTGATGGCTTTCAGACCTATGCCTGGCTTCTAGTACCAGCAAGGCTACCCCCAGTGGGTGAGGGATATGAATCCATGATGTCACCCAGGATCAGGAGGAAAACTTGGAGCAACTCAACACACCAGTCCACTGCCTGGGCCTTCTGCAAACTGTCAGTGTCCTGTTTCATGGGCTCCCGCACCTCTTGGAACACAGCCACCATCATCAAACCTTGGTTGTAACTGCCTCCGAAGACTCCAGGACCTCCCTAAGCTGGGCAATAGCGTCTCCCTTCTCTGGGTGCCTCAGCTCATCCTCAATCAGCACTTTGAGCACATGGGAGAAGTGCTGGATGAAATTCTGCTTTTCTTAGGCATGAGCGGCCACTTTCTGGGCTCCATTCATTCTGAGAGAGGAGCAAAATGCTCTGTTCCAGGATTCTGGTTCTTGCTGGGTCCTCCCTCCAAACTCTTCTACTTAGCTTTTCAGGTTCTCCGTTAATCCAGACATATCTTCTTCCAATCCCTCCTTTCTCAGACTTGTCTGTCCATTCACTCATATTTCTTCATGCTCTTAAAGTTCACTCTCTTCCTCTTTTTTTAATTCAAATTTTATCTTTTCTTTTCTTTTTTTTTAAATTTTATCTTTTCTTAAAGATTCCCTTTCCTCAAGGTACTTCCTCTGATGGAGTGTGATTCCATGTCAGAAGTCACACTTTTAGACAATTATTGCTTACCTGCTAATCAAAGTGTTAGGCTGAAAAAAATCTCATCCCTAAAATGATATTGCCAAGGAAATAGAAACTTTGTTTACTATTTAATCCCCAGTAACTAGTACATGCTGTTATTGATGGGTACCATCAAGTCAACTCTGACGCGTTGCAACAGCCCAGTATACAAGTGTCGTCCTCTCAGATTTCGTTATGTTTGAGCCCATTTTTGCGGTCCTTGTGTCATTCCATCTTGCTGAAGGTTTTCCACTTTTTGCTGGCATTTACTTTACCAAGTATGGCATCACATCCCAAAATTTGGTCCTCCTGATTAACATATCCAAAATATGCAAGATGGAGAAGTCTCAACAACGTAGCTTCTAAGGAGCATTCTGAGTGAACTTCCTCCAGAACAGGTTTGTTCTTCTGGAAGGCCATAACACTTTCAATATTCTTTGACAACACCCTAATTCAGTTGCAGCAATTCTTCTTTGGTCTTACTTATTCGCCAGTTCTCACGTGTCTATGATGCCAACAAATGCCACAGCTTGAGTAGGTGAAACTTATGTCTTGTAATAGAGCTTAATTTCTTAGCACAAAGTTTTCAGGAGACTATGGTTTATAGTGGGAACCCTAAATCCATTTTTTAGCCACCAAATATATTCTGCCTCCAGTGAGGGTTTTTTTTTCCCCCCTGACCACTGAGCAGGAATGTGAAAAGCTTTACCCTCAGGCAAAGTGTGTTCAAAAATGGACTACTATCACTCCCCTAGCCAACAAAAACATACCCCAGGAATTGAAGGAATACCAATTCAAATGTTCGGTAAGTTACTGAAATATTTGGAAATACTAACTCACCTATTGTCCCCCCCACCCCCAGAAAAAATTGGAAGATAGCTACCTGGTCAACAAACTGGAAGAGATCCATATTTGTACCCATTTCAAAGAGAGATGACCCAACAGAATGTGGAAATTATGGAGCAATATCATGAAAAACACACATAAGTAAAATTTTGTTGACTAGATCCACAACAGTTGCAGTGGTACCTGGACAAGGAGCTGCCAGAAATTCAAGGCAGATTCAGAAGATTACATGATCAAGAGATATCACTGCTAACTCCAAATGGACCTTTGCTGAAAGCAGAGAATACCAGGAAGACATGTATTTGTGTTTTATTGACTATGCAAAGACATTGACTCTGTAGATCATAACAAACTATGGAAACATTGCAAATTCCAGAACACTTCATTGTGCTTCCGAAAAAGTTGAATGTAGAACAAGGAAAGGGCTGAGCCCCGGTGGCGCAATGGTTGTGCACCGGACTGCGGCCCACTGGGACGGAGGTTCAATTCCAGCAGTGGGGCTGGGCCTCCTACTCTCACCACCGGAGAGCAGTGATGCCCCCCCCCCCAAAAAAAAAAAAAAAAGAAAAGAAAACAAGAGTTACAGTCTCTGAAATCCACAGGGTCAGTTCTCTAGGAACACTATGAGTCAGGATGGCAGTGTCTCTGTTTTCAGTAGAAATCTCTAGTAGAGGCCAGAGCTTACAAGTGTAAATCCTACTTATCATAAATAATTAATTCTCCCTAGCACAGTCTCTTGATATGCAGATGATGGGAAATGGCCAGGAGACATTTTGATACACTGAAAGGGTAGATTCCCTGCTATGTTTATTACCCCAAGTATTTTTCATCTATACGAATCATCACTAATTGTCAGAATTATGACTCACCAATATGTAAAAAAGGACAAAGATTGAGTGTTTTACTACAGTAAACAGTTGCAGTCTCAGAAAGGGGTCACAATGAGTCAGCCTTGACTCCGTGGTGATGAGTTAGTGAGTTTGAGTTGGTTATCTGTAATCTGTAGCTAGTATTTGTAAGACAAAACCAAGTACCAAAACTTTGTGGGAATTGTAATTGGGGAAGCATTCACTATATAGTTTGGTCACTGTGAGAAAGTCTTCCAGAGCTAGCTTCTAATAAAATCAGTTTTATATTTCCCCCTGTTCTGCTTGGGGTGATTATTGATCAGGTTCAATTGCTTCAGGCCAAGGATTTCACAATTAATAATGTAATCACGGGACCTTTCCCTGCTTCTGTAGTCTTACGTGAGGAACCCTGATGGGATCGCAGTTACACATTGGACTGCGAACCACAAGGCCAGCCGTTGAAAACACCAGCCACTCGACAGGCGAAAGATGAGCACTTCTAGTCCAATAAAAAGTGGGTCTGGAAACCCACCGAGCAGTTCGACTCTGTCTTACCTGGTTGCTATGAGTTAGTCAACTCGATGGCCGTGAGCAGTCTCACCTGCAACTTTGATGTGACAGTTCCCTTTGTTCTCCGTGTCCTCTTTAAGTGGTCGTGTTCTTAGGATCCTTCAACACCATTAATGAACATCTTGTGCTCCTGGTCTTTCTCCATCACTCTTTTTCTTGTATATTCTTTTCTTTTTTTGGGGGGGGGGGAGGGCATCACTACCCTCTGGTGGGAGTAGGAGGCCCAGCCTTTTTCTTGGAGAGTTGCTGTTGGATTTGAACTGCCATCCCAGTGGGCCGCAGTCCCGCACACAACCACTATGCCACCGGGGCTCAGCGCCCTGGTCTCGCTCATCCAGATGATTTGTTTTGTCTTTGTCCTAAGACTCAATAAATGTCTCTATAAATTAATTTGAATGTGGGGTTGTTTGGGAAGTACAAACACAACCCCAAATCTCACATGTAATTTAAGGAGGACATTTATTAAAAGGCAAGACAAAGTCACATACTCAGGATAAGGGAGGCCATTAGGAAGGGGTTATAAATAGCACATGAGCGTTGACGGAGAATAGGAGACTTAAATAAGACATGGGAGGACAAAGGAAACAGTCACAAAAGCATGATTGACAACAGATCAATACATCACAACCACAGGTAGGACTACCAAAGTGGGAATAGAACCAGGACTAGGACACATATGTTATGGTAGACAGAAGCCCTTACAAAATTGGTCTAAAACTTTACATACATACTCCATGTATGTAGTTTTCATAACTTCCTGTATTTTTCAAAGACAGGTATGTGGTGTGTAATCCTCTGTATAATTTGGGCTAGAGAGTTCTCTGGACAACTCTACCTGAAATGTTACTAACACATTGAAGGAAATTGCTTGGTTACATAAATGTCACTTTTGTTGTTTTATCTGATTGTTATAAAGTTGGTGGCTCCCCCAAAATGTGCCCTCCAGTGTAAAAATATGTAATCTTTATGTATTCTAGCATGAGAGGGATTCTATCAGGACATTCTGTGTTGCTGTCAGTCTCCGAGTGTTACCTCTAATAGTTTCTTTTTAATGTAGCCTTACTGAATTGGTTCTGCTGCTCCAGAGTAAAACCCTTATTAGAAGCAACAAGCATGGGACTCTAGCACCCCAATTTCCATTAAAGACATACCCAGGCAAGCTGAGCCCAGTGGTGTTGTGGTTGTGTGCGTGGGACTGTGGCCCACTGGGTTGGAGGTTCAAATCCCCCACTGGGTTGGAGGTCCAAATCCAGCAGCAGCTCTCCAGGAGCAAGGCTGGGCCTCCTACTCCCACCACCAGGGGGCAGTGATGCCCCCCCAAAAGATATAATCAGGCAAGTCTCTAAAACCAGTGGTTCTCAACCTTCGTAATGCCAGGGCCCTTTAATACAGTTCCTCATATTATAGTGACCCCCAACCATAAAATTATTTTTGTTGCTACTTCATAACTGTAATTTTGCTATTATGAATCGTCATGTAAATGTCTGATATACACAATGTATTTTTTTAAATACAATTTTATTGTGAATGAGTGAAGCGGTGGGGTGGCGGATGATTACATTTCAGACCATCAGCTGTACATTTAACAGTTCCAATTAGGCGTCAACATTCCCAGAGCCTGTGCCATTCCCCCTCACATTTCTCTTCTCCCTTCAGGCACTCCACCCTTCCTTTCACCCAAGTCAACACCTGTCACCCTTCCATGTCCTCACTTCATTTTTCTACCTTTATACCCTCTCCCTTGGAAAACTCCAAATTATACTCTCTAGTTTGTAAGTCTTTTTAAAAATGATTTAACCATTTTATTAAGGGCTCTTACTGTTCTTATCACAATTTATACATACATCTAAAGTGTCAAGCACATTTGGCCCATCTCTTCCTTGTGACCCTTCTGTGAGAGGATGTCCAATTTTCTACAAATGTGCTTTGGGTCTTCACTCCTCACTCCC
Organism: Nesogale talazaci; assembly: GCA_004026705.1. Lineage (NCBI taxonomy): Eukaryota > Metazoa > Chordata > Mammalia > Afrosoricida > Tenrecidae > Nesogale > Nesogale talazaci. Next base: position 4,988 of record PVJH01018172.1, on the reverse strand, counting down.
CCTCATTCATAATGATATGACTTTTTTGTTTTGGGTCTTTGATGCCTGTACCTGATACCATCTACACCTCATGATCCCAAGAGGCAGGTGTGTTTCTTCCATGTGGGCTTTGCCACTTCTCAGCTGAATGGTCACTTGTTTATCTTCAAGCCTTTTGTACTCCAGTTGCTATATCTTTTGAAAACTGGACTTTCTTCACCACATTTGCTTGTGCATCCAATTGGTCTTCAGCAATAGTCTTGAACATGTTATCAGGAGAGATGAGCCCCTGGAGAGGGACATCATATCTGGTGGAGAGGCAGCAAAAAAGAAGGTCCTGGACAAGATGGCTTGACACAGTGGCTCGGCTGCAGGGACTCCCTCTGGGGGGCGGCAGTGCAGGACAATTATGCCTTCAGTGGGAACCTCTCTTCCTTGTGGATCTTGCTCAAAATTTTTCCGTAAATAGGCTATGCGCACAGAGGCCTTCCTGCTCTTCAAGGTGCCGAGGTGGCTCCATGCCACACACTGACACCAGTAGTCCTCTGGCCCATGGAAGTCCTCCACCTGCTGCCTGGTGACATTGATGAACACCTCCCGGACCTTCAAGTCTGAACTCTCATCCAGGCTTTCCTCAGAGACATGCTCATTTTGATGAACCCACTCCCCGTTGCACTTAAAAAAGATCTGCATGGCAGGCCTTGCTTTGCATCTCAATGCAATGGGGTTGCTCTTGATGATATAGGCATCATCTGGCTCCTCTACGAAATGAGGCAGGGTCCCAGGCGCCGAGGAGATGGATTCAGGAAGGACTTCGCCATTGTCCGTTCCTGTGTGTGTGTCCTGGTCTTGCAATGGGAGCTAGGCGATCTTGGGACCTGTTTCAAGTCCTACACAATGTATTTTCATTGTTACACATTGCACATAGTTAAAGCAGTGATTAATCACAAAACAATAGGTATTTATATACTGTGACATTTTTATTTCTAATAGCAAATAAATGAAATTCTGTCTTGAAGCATGGTGTAGCATGGATAACAGCCTTCACACCAGGTACTCACACTTCATGTGGCTGGACCCACCTGGAGACAGAGGAGCGGTGTCCTGGTTCCTAACACCATCGGAAATACGTGTTTTCAGATGGTCTTAGGCAACTGCTGTCAAAGGGTCGATGGACCCCCAAAGAGGCCACGACCCACAGGTTGAAAACCGCTGCTCTAAAGGCTAGGCTTTTCTACCTGGAGTGGCAGCAAATCCATTCCCTCGTTTGATCTGTCAGGTAAAACTACTCACTGTGATGATCAGGATGCAAAGGAGGCTGAATTTATGTGGAGACTCATTAACAGACTCTTGGCTTCCCCTGTAACCTAAAGTCTTCTGCAAGATCAGTACTCAGAAATTTAAACTCTAATGCAAATCTTTTCCCTCCAGAACAGTCCTCAAAGTGACATCTTTGCCCTTTAACACTAAATCATGCTGTTCTTTATTGGTTCAACAATGAGCATTTTTTGTTTTCTTTATATTGAAGTGTAATTCATACTTACTGAAAGTTGCAAATGAGCCTTCTTCCAATCCTGATATCTCCATCTTTCTTCATAAAGCCCCATTTCTCAGATTATTTGCTCAGCATACCAACCTTAAAGTTGTGAAAGGATACAACTTTGATCTACAAAGTAGTTAACGTAGAATACTTTAAAAGAATTTTAAACTGTTATGAACTAAACATTTAAGGATATGAGCTTTTATCTTGGCTAGGACTGCAACAATTGCCTCAAACTTTTTTTTTTTGGGGGGGGGGGGTGGGCATCACTGCTCTCCAGTGGTGGGAGTAGGAGGCCCAGACCCTGCTGGAATTGAACCTCCATCCCAGTGGGCCGCAGTCCCGTGCACAACCACTACGCCACCGGGGCTCAGCCCTCAACCCATTTTGTCGATGGTACAGGACCTGGAAGTGCCCTTGGGCGCTATAAACTGGAACCAACTCCACAGCGTCACAACTAATGTGATCTAATCCTATTTCTTCAGCTATGAAAATAAACCGCCTTTCCTGGAAAGGTTGTTAATATAATTTATAGTGATGGGCTTTTTCACTCTAAATCAGTGAAATTGTTATCATGGGAAAACTTTAACCAACAAGCTGTTATTGTAATCACTTTTAGGTTAAAGAGACCAGATTTTAAGCGGGACACCATTGCCAGGTTGGGGGGGGCGGGGAGGGGCTTGATTAAAAATTTGCTCTAGATGGTAAAGTGACCAGATGTCACAACCTATAATCTGGGCTGAGCCCCGGTGGCGTAGTGGCTGTGCGCGGGACTGCGGCCCACTGGGACGGAGGTTCAATTCCAGCAGTGGGGCTGTGCCTCCTACTCCCACCACCGGAGAGCAGTGATGCCCCCAAAACCAAAATAATAATAATAATAGTAATAATAATAAATAATAATAAAAATTTGGTCTAGATGGTAAAGTGACCAGACGTCCCACGGCGTTTTAAAATTAAAACAAATATATTACAATACTTCTTTTGCGTTCTATGAAATGTCCATGTAGCCACGAGACACTGTTAAACTGTTAAGAATGGGATATCTGGTCACTTTATTTTAGGTACACATTAATCATATACATTATGACTTGCAAGCATCATTCGTTTTCAAACTTTTTCACCACTCCAAACACAAGGGCCTTTTTTTTTTTTTTTAAGTATATGTGCTGCCAAAGGGAGCACTTTTTTTTTTTTTTTTTTTAAAGAAGGGCCTTGTTAAAGTGCAGAAACAGGCATGAAAGGACACTCACTGGAGTGTCCGCTAACATTTTAATGACCAGAATTTAAGCAGGACGCCACTGACCGGGAGGAGGCGGGGTGTTTCTTGATTAAAAATTTGGTCCATATGAAGCAGCAAAAATTTTCATAGAATGCAAAAATAGTATTGTAATATATTTAATTTTAAAACGCCGCGGGACATGACTAAATTGTTTTAAAAAAAAAAAAACAAAAAAAGAGGGACGTCTAGTCACTTTACAACGCCAGGGGGATTTGCACAAATTGTTTTCCCAAAATCTTAGTCGGAAGCCAATCGCGAATCTCCCCTTACACTTACTGACTACAGGAAAACCAGAGCCTATAAAACACCACCCAAGTTCTGTCAACGACGAAGAAATCTTGAGTCTTTATGGGAAACCGCGCCACATCCTTCCCAAACAAGTCCCCGGAGCCCACAAAACTGATGCTAAGAATGGGCGGGAAAGCAACAGCCACCTCGAATTGCTCTGCCCCCGCCGCCAATTTGTCGTCGTCAACAGTGACCCGCCTACTTTTCTCAAGAGCGATGTTTTCGTGGGCTCACTTCCGCAGAGCCGCCGTCCTCATTGGCCTTTTCTACTGTTTGTCCGGCTCTGACGCGTGCGTGCCGTGCACGAACCCGCCTAGAGCCCACCCCTGGCGAGGGCCGTGTGCAAAACTCAGCAGCCGTTACAGGGGCGGCGTGGGGGGCGGAGTTATGTTAGAAGGAAGCACGCTACTGGGCAGTCGTCAGGCTTCAGACCAGTAAGACGAGCTGGCATTGGCTGGGGCGGCCCGAGGAAGGTTTGGGGTTATTGTTTGGCGCTGCCTGTGGCGGCGACGGCGGTAACAGCCGGGGCTTCTGTTGGTACTGCGCTCGCGGTGGCGGCGGCTCTAGGCGGGGAGCAGGTGTGGCGTGCGCCAGCCGATTGGAGGCCGAGTCGGAGCCGGGTCCGAGCCCACCGAGGGAGAGCCGCACCGCGCGTCCAGGAGCCGTGCCGAGACCATGGTAAGGTGGGGAGCGGGGCCGCGTCGCGCCGTGGCCTGAGAGCTGCGGAGCAGGTGTCCCCGCGCGCCTCCCGCCGCCCGCGCTCGAGGTGGGCTGGGCGCCACCTGTTGAGGTTGGGGTGTGCCGGGCAAACCGGCCGGGCGGCTGCAGCCCAGCGGACATCATCGCCGTGCCTCTGGAGGGCTCCCACGTCGCCCCCCCTTTTCAGACGGGGAGCGCCAAAATCCCACGACGTGCCGGGTTCCGAGGGGGCGGGGAAGCGGACCGCGATCCCCCCGGCCGCCCGCGGTGGACGATGCCGGGACCAGCTGGCGGAGCCGGCGAGAACAGACCCCGTGGTGGCCTCAGGCCGTGTTGGGTTCCAACTCCAAAGGCGTTTCGAGTGACTGGACGAGGTCCGACCTGGCGGGAATTGACTTGTGTCGTTGTGACTTTGTTCACCGGACGCTCGCTAAAAGCTTTTTTTCCTTACTGCTTGTTTAAAGGAGAAGGTTAGCAACGACCGAATGGAATGGTTTGTTAGTGAAGTGCTGGAACAGGTGTTTTGGGGTTTCGTGTTTTTTTTTTTTTTTTAACTTTTCGATTCCTGCTCAGAATGAGGTCAAACAGGAGACCACTTTGACCATAATATGTACCTTGGAAGCAAATTGGAGGTTTCTTGGGAAAGGGGAATTTATACGGGTGCTCTTGGAGCTAGAAAGAATATAAAGAGGTCCGAATGTGGTCTGCATACCATTGACGTAGGTGTTGATCATGGTAAGAGTTGTATGAGCCCCCAATAAAATGATTTTTAAAAAAGAATATGAAGGGGAACCACGGTATAACATGAAATATTTGCTGTAAGATATTATATAGCTTCGATTCCTCAGCAGTTAGTGATTTTCACAGCACAGCGGGATTTCTTTTGCCACTGCTACGAATTCATTTTTTATTATAAAATTAAGGTCTACAGTTTAAAAAACTGACTTAAGAAAAAGTGAATAAATCAGCTCCATGCTAAAGTTGAAGAAAGGAGGAGAGAGATGTAGTTGAATAAAGTTAGTACTGTTAAGGAATCGTATTTATTGGCATTCCTGGGGTTAGCCTCCTATTTTAATACAGGTAACTTCAATTGTAGATGCCTGCCAACAAATTAAGCCCAGACTTTTCTTACGGTAGATAGTATGAGATGGTTCATCTTGTGCTTGATATGAAAGATACAGGATTTAACAATCCACCCATTAC